>JAJOOF010000697.1:0-11481 GCA_029582545.1 Solanum lignicaule
AGCACTTTTGGAAGCACATGTTACTGCTCTAATATTTTGGCAAAAGTGCTTTTGAAATTGATTAGTCAAAACACAAACTGCTACTCTACAAAAGTACTCTTTTGAAAAGCACTTCCCAGTATAAGTGGCCAACAGGCTATAAATTACAAACCCATGTTTTTGATAACTTGTCCAGTGTTGAGAATTGAGTGACATTACACATTGCTTCATACTAGCCAAATTAAACACAAGTTCAACATCAAGAGCTCTATTGAAATAAAATCGCTACAGAATCATTGTACCTGTCACAACTATGACAATAATCACTGCCAAGGCAATGCTTCCTCCATCATACCATCCTTCTTTTATACCCTAACAGAGAAAGCATAAATTAGAGCACAAGGAGAGACTCGCAAGCAGATATTAAATACTTGTTTGAAGATGAAACATACTGGAAAAGTCAAGACGTAATAGGCCCAAAAGAATGTTGGGAAAAAAGAATAAAGATGTTCACGGCCACAAATTAATGGATATTGGTGCATTATTCTCTATGTATAGTTATATGCTCCCTCCGTTCACTTATACTTGTCCCGTTTGAACTAGGCACATCCATTAAGAAAACAATAATTGACATGGCTATTTTACCACACTTCCGCTAGTGATTGATGTTTAGTATTAAGTCTTGAAAAATGATTTGGAGAATAAGTAATTAATGCTAAGGGTAAGACATGGAAAAAAATAATTGTCCTTTTTTATATGTAAAAAGTGGACAAGTAAAAGTGAAAATCTATTTTGGAATAGTGGACAAGTAAAAATGAACAGAGGGAGTACTTTGCAGATGTGAAAGTCCCATAAAAGACAAAAAACTTGAGAGCTTTTACTGATAGGTATGATGAACACAGGAGATTCTATTAACACAAATGTGTTTTTCAAGATCTATTAAGACTGCGCCATTCTCACCCCCGGCCGCAGTTGTGTGTCTTCTAAATATATATTTCCACTCAATATCAATAAAGAAAGACAGAACAGAAACTCTTTCTACTGAAATTTCAATAAGTAGTTTTCCAATGCAGAATTTTATATCCTAAAATGGTGACCAGAAGTTAGCATGTGTTCAGCAAACCTCAGTCTTTATGCCCAGCGCCAATGATGCAGCTGCGGCTACCATCAAAATTATCAGGGTTGTATCACAGCAAGCTTCCCAAACAAACCTCTACAGCGGAGAACACACGAAAAGGGTAAATATGTTTGATGATAAATAATGTGACATTTATTCTCAACAGTAAATCACGGCATTAAATGATGTAATAACTGTAACACATACCCAGAAACTCCTTCCTTTCTTCCGAGGATATGTGTTGGATCCATATGCATTCTTTCGCTTCAGCAGATCTGCTTCATCTCCATCAATTCCCTTATCTAAATTTGTTTTCAACTTCTCTGACACCCCTTTAACCTGAGGTTACACCATTGCGCAATAGAAATAGCAAAGATAGACTTTTACTTCACCAAGCACTTGTATGACTAGAAGAAAAAAATTAAGGGTTTTATAGGTGAACTTGCCCCTCCACATTGCTGCAAAGCAGTAACATCATGCTCTCTAGACATAAAGGTCAGCTCCTCCTGGCTGATATCAAACTCGCCAAGAGAGGGAGTAGTTGGAGGCAACATTTTAAGAGACCCATCCCCTAAAACATAAAAAATGTAAGACAAAATAGTACTACACCGAAACATGTGACATACAAAAAATTCTACCATTTGAAAATACGACTAGAACATCTAGGCTCAAAGGTTCACCTATAGAAAACCTTTCAAACTATGTTGCTCGGACTCTTCAAAGATGCCCATGGGGGGTGTCGGATCCTCCAAAAGTAGTGCATTTGTGGAGAATCGACACAGGCGCGAAAACATTTTTGGAGAGTCTGAGCAACATAATTCAAAACTAAAATGGAAGAGCCTAATGGTTAAGACTCCCCTTTAAACACAAAACAAACTCACTGATACCTCCAGCATAAATTATCAGCAAAGATGTAACTGTTGCAGTTAAAAAGTAACTACGGAAAAAAGGTCCAACTTCATTGGACTATCGTCCTACATTCTGTGATAAATTCTTTGCAACAACTACCCGTCAGTAATTAAATCTGCTTCTGTATTTGTGATTTGCACCAAATAAATAAACAAGAACTGCGCTTTGTCTTCTTGAACTATTTCATTTAACCATAAAGCAAATTTGAAAGGTATCTGACGGACATCTGTCGCCACCTTCAGCCGGCTACCACACCAACTTAAAAGACTAGATATTACAAATTAATTCCCTCCACCAGAAAAAGCTGATTAGCATTCCAAACAGGGAAAGGGAGAACATAAACTTCCAATATATTGGTTCAAGTGATGTAACAAACAAATAACCACAAGTTATTTTTAGTTATTACCCACTTTCTCTCACATACTTCAGTATTCCAGTATTTAGATATGGATACGATTTTTTTAGGCTAAACAGTTAGAGCTGTCACAACATAGTTTTCACTCAATGGCTTAAAGTAGCATCAGGAAGTGTTTACCATTGACTGTTTTCCCTGCTTCTTGAAAAAGAACTGCCGCCTGATTCAATGCAAAGAAAGAAGGAACAAAGAATATTTACTTCCATTTAATGCACTGTAGGGTAATGTGAAATATTCGAGAGTAATATTTACCCGAATGACTTGTGCATGGGTTCTTATCTTAGCAATCAATAGCTTTCTTTCTTCTTCCTTTTTTAAGTCCAAGGTGTATCGAAATCGACGAGAAGCATTAAGGACAAGTGCAGCTTGCTGAGAAAAGATAACTCAGGTCAGCAAAAAGTTTATACCCGTCCTAAACCAGAGGAAGAATCACAGTTTGCAAAGGCTTTTTTTAAAATAAATTAAACTTATAAACGGAAAAGGCACGCATGCAGCAATCGTCAAACTAGCAAAGAAACAAGAATACTAACACACTAGACTTCTCCAACACATCAACAAACAATATAATAAAGGAAGACTCACATAACCAGGAACCAAACTGCTCTCTGCCACTTTATTAAAAAAAATTAATACTCTTCCTGAGGGCATAATTGTCATTTTGGGATAGGCTTTATTACAGTCCAACCACTGTGGTCGTGTCCATCCATTTTACAATAAAGAATATATCACCCTTGAAGTAACATAACTATCATGTAGAAAGTGGACACGGATAGCCACATTGCATTGGGTAACAGAAAAGCTTCAATACTCCACATTGTATCTGTTTATTGATATTGTAATTTGCTCCCTTTGTGACTCGAAACCACAACCTTAAGGTTGGAGGTGGAGGTGCTTTCCACTTGAGCTACCTCTGTTATCCGTCAATACTCCACATTATATCCCCTTCGTAATAAAATTTTGGATTCAGTGTAACCGTCATGAAGACCATACCATAACCATTTGGGTTTTGGCAACAGTTGCAAACCAAACTTCTTTGTTTTGGCATATAAGGAATTCATTGCTAGATTTCCTTTTTTATGTTTATCAGTTAACTCACAGGATTGGAATCCGAAGACCAATTTTCCAGTGCATTATGTCAGATGTAAACTAAATCGTTCATGATAGGCTAATAAAAATGTTATATTCAGAAAAATCTCAAAACATAAAAATGAGGATGGAAGACAGAAAATCAATCTCTCTAACAGTGACATGATTAATAAGTTCAATCCCATCTCAAACTTCTCCCTCCAGTCAATTCCTTAACTATTGTCAACAGGGTGATTCAAGCAGGCCATATTTTTAAAAAAATATGAACGAAAAAACGTGAATATAGAAAGAATGGAAGTTGGAGACACCTATCCTTTTATGACAAGCCAGTATCAAATTCAAAATTCACCGACATTTAACCCAAATGAAAAACTATAATCCCATTTCCCCATAAATCTTGACCTATGCAAACTCAACTCTCCATGGTTCATTTAAGCCCCTATTAAACACGACAACTCCCTCGCGACTCGATCAATAGAAAACCAACACCCAATCCTCCTAATAAAAGAAACAATATACGAAAACTAATAACACAGTAAACAAAGAACAAGCCAAAAGCATGGATCCTTAAACCCATCACACACAAAAACACAAGTCCAAATAAAAGGGGGAAAAGAAAAAATCAATGGATAAACACCCACATGAGCATCCAAAAAATCACAAAACATTACAGCAAAAATAAAACAAGTGAAAATAAGCCCAATGAACACAACAACATACCCAGTGTAATCCCACAAGTGAGTCTGGGAAAAGTAGAGTGTACGCAATCCTTACCCCTACCACATAGCGGTAGAGAGGTTGTTCCCGAATCGGCTCAAGTCCAACAAATCAAAGTATTCACCAAAAAGGTAATACGAAGGTGAAAAAAACATGTCGATTAATAAGGAAAGCAGTACAAAACATTCATAGGGAAGAAATCATAACGGCAAAATAAAATGAATACCTAAATAAGATTTCACTCCAAAAAAAACACATAATACCAAAAAAAAATATGATCCAATTAAATATCCAAACTCAAAACATACATACAAAAAAAATAACAATAATTATACGAAATCAAAAACACTTACCCTCCACCTTTTCAACCGATCAATAGGTGCACTCTTAGTCCTTGGAATATCAAAAGGACTTCCACAATCATCCACAATAGACTTGCTACTACTTCCAGCTTCCAAATCCTCATTCTGATGCCGCCTATACGGCGACCCTTTCACATTCTCTTCACTCATCGTTTCCACTTCCAAAATTCCTCTACTGTCGCAGGAGAGATGACACCAGATTTGACAACAATTTTTTTTTCTCAGATTTTCTCTGTAATATTTCAAACAACATAAAACAAACCCAAAACATATAAATCTAAAAAAAATTAAACCCCAATTTCATAAAAAAAAATTCAAATTTTCACTAGGGTTTATCGCCTTCAACACCGACCAAATACTATCATATTTACAATACCAATAAAAAACATAAAAAACTATCAATATTCAACCAAAATCACCATTTTCAACTCGAACTATGTGCAGATAAACAAACATATATAATAATATACTATACTTCATTGTATTCACTGTAAATAAACATTTACTGAGCCTCAATTTTTGATATTTTTTTATACTGAACCAATTATTTTGAAAAAAAAAAAAGTAGGTTCTGGAGAATTTACCCGATATTGGAGAAACCGACAGAATTTGGGAGAATTGAGAGAAAATAGTTGCAGATGCTACAGAGAAAAGGCGAACTTGCGATACGCTAAGGAAAGTGTTGGGAAACTTCGTCTATTTTAATTTTTTTTATTATATACTTTTTTGTATGATTTTGACAGTGTAAATATTATGGTACTACTACATAAGAAAGCATAATAGTTAATTTTCGAAAAATAGAGTAAGATTTTATAATTTTCTTTTTAAAACAAATTAAAATCTCAATTAATTCAGATTCACTATTACCAAAGGAAGCGCTCCCTTACAAGATTTGTGTTTCGTATTCAAAGTTCTAGAGATTTTCTAGCTTTAATTTAGCTATAGATTTTGAAGTCAAGTTGTAGAATTTTGAAATTATTATTTGAGGGTTAAGGAATTATATTCATTGTACTATAATTCTTGTTGATTTTAGTAGGTGTTTGATAATTTTCATTGATAAATAAATGAAAAATGGATATTTGAAGTTGAGTTGAAAATAAGATGTTGAAAAGTTAAAATTGTGTTTATTTAAATATAAATATAGTTAAAATATTGTGAATAAAAACTTGAATTTTATTTTTTTTAATATGTATTTCAAGTTTATTGTTGAAATAATGAATTAATATGATAAAGAAAGTATTTATTGAGAAATAATTCGTAAAGTATTTTATTTCTAAATATGTGAAGAGGAGGTGCGAGAGATTGGTTGCAGAAGAGTACACAAAGAGGTAGTTGTAAGTCGAAAAAATATTGGATATGTGTTTTCTTTATTGTTTTTTTCTATTTTTTACTTGGATTTGATTTATTTGAGCCGAGGGTCTTTCGGAGCAGCCTCTCCACCACCATAAAATTATGATAAAATTTATATATACTCTACCCTATTTAGACTTTACTTTTACTAAATATTATTGCTAACCGCAAATATATATATATATATATATATATATTTTCACGTAATAGGTGCATCTTTTTTTAGGAGAAGAATCAATTAATTAAACCATCAACTAGTTAACCTACCCTAACCCTCCTGCCCTATAATTTCTTTATCCCATTAATTAATTTCTATAGTTGCAAATTTAAATGCGACGCCACTGCAATTATTACTTTGAAAAATAAAAAAAAATTACACGGTAAATAGTCACTTTGATGTTTAACTAATTTAATTGGCGTAAAACAATTCTAATTAATTTAGTTAATTAAACTCAATTTACAAAATTTAAATTCAAAACTTATGATTAAAGACGAATACTATAGTTATTTTTATTTTCATTTCACGTAATCATACGTACTAGGTAAGTAAATTCCATTCATTGGTTAAATAAATTGCGTGAGTTATAAGTAATAAATAATACCCAAAAAGTGGATTAATTTTTTAAGCTAAGGAAAACAATAATAATAATAATAAATAAAGAAATAAATAATTATGTGAAGGTGGGCCATGAATATCTGTTTGGAGTCTTAAAAGAAGAACACGAGGAACTTCACTTGTACTGAATTACCAACGCGGGCCACAGAAATCAAATATTTTTTATTTTATTCGAATTTTTAAAAAAAATTAAAATAAAGGCAAAAGTTGTATTTTAATTATATTTTTTTGTGTAAGAAGAAAAAATATTCTATTTGAATTTTTTTATGAAAATAGAGTTGAAAAAATATTTTATAAGCTATTTTTAAAATTAAGAATCCAAATTGAACTAATTTTCACGATTAAATATTGATTTTAAAAAAATATAGCTTAAAATTTAACAATTTCACTTTAATGAGGATTTTATCACCTTATAATTCCGTCCCCTATTAGCTTAAAATATAATTTCTTTTGTTGTATGGGATAAGGGAAGGGAATTACAACGTAGAAAATCAAATTCTTACTAACAAAATGAAAATTCAGCTCAATCAGCTAAGCTATTAAAATTTTCCGGTCATTTTTCTTTTTAGAAAAGAAAAAAAACGCGTCATTTGCTTTTTTGTATGTGGAAGGAAGTCCTAAAATGGAGGCACGTTGAAGACTACGTGGTATCCCAATCTTTAAGGAACTAACTACTCATTCACATTATTAAAAAAAATATTTAAAAAAAACTATAGTATAAAAACATAAAGACACTTTTTATTAAAGTTAAATAAAACGAAAATGCCGTGACTAATATAACTTTCTTTCTTTTTTTAATTGATATTTACTGATTCAATTAATTTAATATTATTATTTAATTTATGTTCGCTTTTTTAAATTAAATAACTATATCAAAATAGACCGACCCAGAAAAGGAATAGTGATGTGTAACGACTATGTATAAATTTAATTTGTCCATAGAACAGATGGGTCACATGCAGAAACCCAAAAATAAAAAGGACATATTTTGTTCCCCACATGAATATGATTTTAATTAATATATATGTTTTTATTTAAATGTCAATTTCCCCTTTTTAGGGGGTTAACTACGTGTCTAGAAGAGAAATTATATATATTTATATTTTAGTATTAGTTGTGTAGATAAATTAATTAAGTTAATTAACTGAAATGACAACCTAAAAAAAGGCGTATCTAATTATTTCTTCAACAGTATTATTTGTTTATGTTGTGTGATGATTAGGTGGCATTTTGTAGTTGTTGAGATGATTTGAGTCTTTTTCTATTTATTTATAAGTCGAGATCTATCAAAAATAATATTTTTATTCTATCTAAAAAAAAATAAAAAATGGCATATATTTTACTGTTGTAAAATTTCATTCGTAAAATTATATTGAATAGTTATTGTTAGTTTTTTCTTATGTCATGTTTGAACATAACTTCAAATCAGCGATTTATAATTCAAAATTTATTTGAATATGAAATTTGAATTTCTTAAATTTGTATATTTTTTCTTATAAATATAAAAGTCTTATAATAATTTGTGAAAAATATCAAAAGCTTTCTATTTTTATAATTTTACCAAATGAGTAAATCATACCTCATAAGTAAAGTATGAATAGCAATAATAAGACATCACATTAATAAATCGCAATTATCTACATTGTCTTTATAAATAAATGTTTGTGATTATATATTACTAGAAACTCTCAAATAAACATCCACTAGTCAACAAGTTAATCTTATTTAGTTATAAATTAAGAACGAATTCTATGAAAATTCAATTAGCTGTGAATTATTTAACGAATTTATCTAAGAATGGTCGATAAATGTCACTACGAATTTCACGTATACTAATTTATTTTGAGAATATTCTTGCCAAATGCCACTAGAGGCGTATTTATCAAGTATCCTCACTCTTGAGGAAAACAAAACTTTAAATTTAATATTAATACAATAATAAAACCATTTATTTATAACTACTAAAACCTACACGAAATTAACATGCACGATTAAAAAAAAATCAAACACAAATTATTTTATTTCTATCGACCATACTTTTACTATATATATTTAAGTAATAGATAATATTTTTTATATATCATTAGCGTAATTATCAATCAATGTTCTTATTAGATTAAATTATTTTCAATTATCTTTTAAATAATCTGATGGGGTGACATTATATTATATTATATTATAGTGGAGAATAAAACCAAATATACATAGCATTCTCCATCATGACCATATACTATTAATGTAATTTTGAAAATTCTGTGAAATCTATGTTTCATTTTTGGTTTTCTAATTTAAAATATTCATCTACATACAACTATTAACCCAAGAAAAAAGAAAATCAAACTCCGTTCATATCTTAACAAATAAAGTTATTCGATGTTTATGCTAAATAACAATAATATAATTCGATATAATTCTATAACTAAAATATGAGAACGATGGTATGTATCATACCAATTTACTCGACGTTGTGAAGAATATAAAAAATCTAGCTTATTTTACCCTTATTTGATATTAATGATGATGAAAGATAATAAACATTATTCAGACGATAATAAGTATGCTATCAATTTATTCGACGCTGTGAAAAAATATAAAAACCTAACTACCCTCACTCTTGTTCGATATCAATGATATGATGAAAAATAACAGATATCTCGTGAAAATAGTTTGATATATGAACTTAGACACTCAAATTATTAAAACAATGAAATGAAACATTTGATAAAGTACGTACCACAAAAGCAAAAGGCACTTCTTAGAATTGCTTCTTCTTTCTCTTGTTCTTCTTCAGTTTTCAAAAATTGCTAAATTATAAAGCTGCAAAATTATAGATTGAAACAAATATATGAATACGTGCTTCAACTCTTCAAGCCAATCATATAAATTTCAAAAAAATTACTTTAAATATTTGACCAAATCTAACATTGTCATTTTTTCCACAAAAAGGAGATGAAGAATGAAACTTTGAAAATTAATTGTTCACTTCCACAATAATCATCAATGACCCTTTTATATCTTTTGTCAACACAATTAATAAATATATCTTACTTTATACTGTCTTTTTTTTTTTTATAATATTGTTTTGTTCCTCTTTAGTGATACTTCATTAGAAAGAAAAGAATTTCTAAGAATGCCAAATGTTTATATTCTGAAATCACTAGATGCAGGCCCTTTTATAATAGTAGTAAATTTATATTCTCCCTCCTTTTACTTTTTCTTTTAGTGTTTTATAAAAATAGTTGGAGAAAATTATTATTTTTTAAAAATCTAAATATAACAAAATGAACATGTATTTTTTACAGCTATTAAACAACTCATGATAATATGTATTCCAAAGTAAGAGACAATCCAGCCAAGATATGGTAAAATTGTATATATATATATATATATTGCCCCATTATAAGGATTAATTTATTAAGATAATTGAACATATTTTTATTTATTTAATTTATAATTTTAAAATATGAAAAAGTAAATATATAAAATGTTGAAATTTTATGGAAAAATACTTAAACACATATCTTATTTTATCATAGTCTCTAAAATACCCTATATTTAAAAAAAATCAAAAATTCGCTCTCGGATACATCACTCTCCTTTCGCTGATACATCTCTATCCCCCTCTCAGATACAACCATCCCCTCTCTGATACATCCCTCCCTATATATTCGGATGTCTGCTAATGTCCTATCCCCTCTCTGATACATTTTTCCCCTTTTGGATACATTTCTCACCTATGTATTCGGATGTCTGCTAATGTATTAACTGAAATTCATAAATTTTAAGGAATTTTTATAATTTGAAAAAGAGTAGGAAAATAATGTAATTAGATCTTAACAATATAAATTTAAGTAAATTATACAAATTTTTATCATGTACCATTAGAAGAAAAAAAAATCACCAAAGAAAATTTGATTGAACTTTGTTCAATCCTACTTGATTTTGTCCCTTATTTCAAGCAGGGGCGGACCCACATGGAGTCTGTCGGGTGCTCTAGCATCCATTAACCTCATCTCAAAATATATATCTATAAATTGTTGGGTTTTAAAGGTGTGAACAAGAAATGAAGGGTTGTGACTCTCCTGAAGAGTTGTGACTATGCCGAAGGGTTGTGACTCTCCTGAAGAGTTGTGACCATGCCGAAGGGTTGTGAACTTTATGAAAGGTTGTGTCCTTTCTAAAGGGTTGTGACCGTTTGAAAGGTTATGCCTTTTCCAAAGTGTTGTGACCTTTCTGAAAGGTTGTCTTCTTTCCCTTTACCCTTTGTTGGCTATAAATAGAAAGGTTTTCTCTCATTTTTCTGGATCGAATTCTTCCCTTCTTTTGCATACATTTCTTACAAAACAAAATCGATCGATCGTGTCTGTGTGTGTGATTCGTTGCTGTCATTTTGAGTTCGTTGAAATTATCGAAGTTTGAGGTACCGCTACTTCTTTAATGGTTAATCCGTTTTATCTTGGGAGGAATTAATCTGCAACCTCGGGTACTTGAGGGGATTAAATTTCTTAAGGACACACAGTGGGTTCTGTGGACTCGGATAGTTCTTTGTGTTTTTCTTTTCATCTTTTATTATTTCTGGTTTGCTAATCTGAATACATGAGATAACATAAATTAAGAGGTATTTGTATAAAATTAACATAGAGCCCAATAAACAAATAATCTGACATGTCCATTGGCTCTTGGGTGGGTTCTTAAGGTTCTTTTAGTGTTGTTGAGCTTGAGTTCGAATCTCACTGTTAACATGTCTTTTTTTATATTTTTTACTCCGCCACTTTCAAAGTACCCACAACCTTAAAATTGTAGATCTGCTACTGATTTCAAGCGAATGAAATAACAAAGAAGGATTTAGATTTTGAAATTTATTACGTCATTTGTTTCAAAAAGAGTTGTTTAGTTTAACTTGACACGGAATTTAAGAAAATAAAAAAGA
>JAJOOF010000698.1:0-52137 GCA_029582545.1 Solanum lignicaule
GGTACTCCTGCACGCTGGCACAACTCAGTGATTAGAATTGGAAATGGCAGAGACGTCAACTTTTGTTTGGCTCTCATGGCCATCTCCTGTGAAATCAACAGTCCCAGGTTAATGCGTCTCCTAGCCATGATAGAACCAAGGCAAGCTGCCTTAGGATGGCGCAATATGGACTCGTTCTGGGATGACATTATTGAGCTACTGATGAAGCCAAACCAGAACCTGGCAGCAATGCTCAAGTCCCTTTTCTCAATAGGGGCTCTTGCATCCATCCACCTCGGGGTGGTGTCAGAAATCAGAGGAGCCAACCAACCCTTCAAGTCATCTAGGGATTGAGCAATGGGCAACCCTTCAGAAAGAAGTACAGAGTGCAGCGATCTACCCAAAACACTGTTAATATGCTCACTGTGGCACTCAACTTCCTTACCCCTGACTATGACCGACTTTACCGGTCTAAACTCACTTGCCTTCTTTTTTTTGTTGGACACCAACTCCCCATAAGCTGTATAGAATTCCCAGACCCAGGAAGGAATGTAAAGGCCTCGGGTCCTTGTGAACTGTTCAAAATTATGATAGTAGAGGGTTCCCATAACATCAGAATATTTTCCTTCCAGTCCCTTCCTAGATAACAATTTCTCCTCTAGGATGGTCCATAAACCATCGCCTTTCATTATGTTTAGAAATCTCGGTGGAGGAACTATAGGGAGTGCAGGGGCCACTTGAGGTGCTGGAGCTGGCACTGAGTCTATTACAGGAGGGGTGGTAGCTGCGAGAACTGTGGTGGGCGAGGATTGAGACCTAGCCTAATGTCTATTCCTTCGTTGATCAAAGGCTCCCAGCCTAAGTTATATGCTTCTTCCTTTTGCCTTTGTCCCCCGGTTAGAGTTAATCCGCTCTCCTCTTTGGAGGATTTGATCCTCCTTCATTTATCGTAGTGCCCTTTGCCTTTTTCTCCAGTGGTTCGTTGAGATTGGTGCGTACCATATCTGCAAGAGATTGAGAGAAATTGAAAATCAAGCACAAGCACAGTAAATCTTAATGCAAATAGACTCGCCGAACCTCTTTGGCGAGCTAAGTCGAACTCGCCAATGGGATTGGCTAAACAATTAAGGCAAGTCGGCGATAGGAAGGTCATTTCGGCGAACTGCTGACTACTTTCAGCGAGCAAGGGTTTGTCTGCCGAAAGTTACAGTGCACAAGGGTTTCAGGGGCACAAATAAAGTGCGATCAAAAGTACTGTCAGTGAGTCTCCGAGTGCCTTCGGTGACCTCAGGCTTATCGCCAAAAGTTACAGACTCAAATCACAATTTTGACACGAAATTAAAAGCGAGATGAAGATGTTAGGCGAACCGCCGAGTTGTTCGGCGAACTCGACCCAGCTCATTGAACAACCCAACGTGCCCATTTTCAATCCACCTTCTCAAATTCAACCCTGCAACCACCGAAAACAAAATCAAAGCATGAACTAATGAAATTCAAATAAGACCCATACTACCCAACACCCCAGAATACTCAGATTTCTCTCGGATTTGCCAAATTTTGCCATATGACGATATTTGCTCTTAAGAGTGGTGTCACCCCCTCTATCATTGAGCTATTTTTTATATTTAGCACAACCGTGGGCTACTCAGGCTTCACCCAATCAATCTAACAACACACAATCACAACCCAATTCATTAAAAAGCACAAAAATTATGGACTTTTGACAATCAAAACAATACGGGCAAGATTTTCCAATTAAAATTGGCATTTAGACATTCTAATTCTATCAGAGAGGCCCAACACACATCACTAACAAACGATCATTGCAATTGAGTAAGCGATTTTCGAATGTAAACTTGGGATTCGAAAACTAACCTTATATGCTGATTAAAACGCGATTGAAAAGCTAGGCGGCAAAGTACTCCACTCCGAGCACAAATCAACCAACTAAAATTCTAGTGAAGTGCTTTATAAGGAAAATACTACCTTGGTGTGAGTTTGGGAAGTTTAAGAGAGAGGGAATGTGAGGAATTTCCAATTTAAAAACTCTTTGGCAATTATAAACCATCAGTTCGCACCCATTCGGCGGCGTTAGTCGCACACGCCGATCCTCTTGGCGACTCGCCAAGTGTTCACTTGCCCCACCGATTGGGTCAAGACGGAGGTCTTAATCGAGGTCACCGAACTACTTCTTAAGTTCGCCAAGTTTTACAGGCTCTAAATTAAACTTGAATTGAGCCAAACAGTGGGTCAAGTCGGGCACACCGACCTCTTTCGCGATTCACCATCCGACTATTTTACTCGCCAATTTGTATTTTCCAAACACCTTAAGCTTTTAAACCTGCGCCACTAACACACCATTATATATAAAAGCAAATATTGTGGCACAACGCATGTCCCCATTCACATTCTATTTTTGGGGTTGACCATAGAACCACTAGGTGACCCCTCTTGTTTAGTGGGGTAGAGATGAGGCAGCTCATAGGTCACAAGGTTCTCAAGCATCTAAATCAATCTGGAGTGAGAGCCAACCATTTGATTTAACACTTCAATGCCCTCCTTCATCTCTTCTAGCACCCGATCTTACTCAGTGACCTTTTGGAGAATGAGTAATAGATTATCCTTGACACGTATACTCTAATTTTCCCTAGATCTTTTCCGCTCATTGCGTTTGCACTGGACTTTCACCTCTGACAATTTGGTGGACAACTCGTTCAGCTTAGTTACCAGTGCAGTTAATGTGAAGTCCCTCTCGACTTCGTGGTTCATCTCAGCCGAGTTGCCACCATTTCCCTCAGCCATGCTCAGGGAACCTACATATATCAACAAATTTAAAGAAAAACAAAACAAAAAATAAGATTAGTAAACTACAATTATTGGAAGCAGAATTTGACTTAAGCCAAGAATTTTCACGTAACACAACTCCTCGGCAGCGGCGCCATTTTGAAGTTTGCGCTATCAAGACACAACATCAGATGCAAGTGTCTACAATCGTACCATAGTTTAGTAACCCAACCAAGGGCTGGGGTTGAGTCCCAATGGAGTGGGCGTGAAAATCAGTGGTTAAGTGCGAAAGTGCTAAAGCTAATCGTAGCTAAAGGCTTTGGCGAATGAAAACATAACAAATTAAAGGGGTGACGGAAGCGTCAAGTATCAAATGGGGGTTTGTAAGCAAGAAGCAACTAAAACAGTGAAAATAAGGAAAGATACGAGTAAGGAGACGAGATTCTTGGGATGTGATAGGAATACGGGATAGACTAGCCTATTGGGTGCGTGCTTTAGATAGTAGAATTGTTGGATATTGTGACTAGGCTAGACTATAGTCGGGGTAAATTCTCTCTCGGGCAACTTACCCCGAATCAACCCCGTTTCTCTTGAACACCGAGTTGCCGCTTTAAGCACAACCTCCGCCTTAGCCCATTGACTCTCTCGAGCTGAGTGTGTGGGAATGAGACTAGGGTTTACTCTCTCGAGTTGAACCTCATGTCAACCCAATTCCACTGGCCATCAATTTAGTAGTCTTAGTTTTGCGTCTTCTCTCTAGAATAGGCCGAAAACACAAAGGTGAAATTGTATTTGCAACTACAACTTCATTAAGTTCCACCACAACTACTAAACGTAATCATATTTAAACAATGATTAAACTATCAGCAAGCAAGACCCAACAATTAAACTAACCCATATTCACAAAATCACACCCCAAAACTCAGAGAGAATATTAAACTAAAATTTGGTCAAAAACTTAATTTTCTAAAAAATGGATTCCCTAAAAACTAGATAGATACTAAGAATAAAAACTAGACTACTATTTATAGTTTTTAGAAAATGTGCTATGAAGGATCGTTCGGTGACGTTAGTCGAGATTGCCGATGTACTCGGTGATCCACCCTTTGGTCTACTTCATCGCCTTTTAGCTTTTGCCTTCAGCATCTTCGCGTCCTAGATCAAGGCGATATAGTACCGATTCAAGGAACTGCTCTGCGACCGGCCGATTGCTCCTTTTGACGGTCGATTTGATCCTTTCCTTTAGGGCTCAGCATACTGGAACAAAAGGCGAGGATGAGACCCTTTGGTGACTCGCCGAATGGGTTTGCCGATTCGCAGGTCTTCATTTCTTCGTACTTTCGGCTTCTTTTGTTCCTTTTTGCTAGGTAGTGTCCATACTTTCTCTCAAACTCTAAATACCTGAAACTAAAGGGTTTTCATCAGATATGGAGACAAAATATACATTTGAGGACACTAATTCCATAAAAATATAGCCCCTGATGAGTCCAAATTGTGGACTCATCAACTGTGGCCTCTATCTGAGATGATAGACAAGGGAACCCCATGCAACCTAACTATCTCATTAATGTAGAGTTTAGCATAATCTTCCGCTGAATACGTAGTCTTGATAGCAAAGAAGTGAGCGGACTTTGTAACTATGTCTACTATTACCAAAATGGAATTTTGTTGTCAGCGAGTACGAGGTAAACCTGTAGTGAAGTCCATATTTATAACTTACTACTTCCATGTAGGAATGTTAATCTCCTGAGTCATACCTCCTGGTTTGTGATGTTTTACCTTAACCTGTTGACAATTAGGACACTTAGCCACAATATCTGTTATGTCTCTTTTCATAACGTTCGACCAAAAGACATCCCATAGGTCACGGTACATCTTAGTGGAACCTAGACTAATGAAATACCTGGAGTTATGAGCCTCTGTAAGGATCTTCTGCCTCAACTGACCCACATTAGGAACACACAAACGACCCTGGTAACGAAACACCCATCTCCCCCTAGGTAGAAAACCTCTACTTTCTGCTGATGAATTGCACCTTTCAACTGAAGCAATATAGGATCACCATCTTTTTTTCCTTAAGCTCTGCTACCAATGAAGATTCAGATCTATTCTGAACTATTATTCCACCACTTGACGAGTCTGTAAGACCAACTCATAAGCGAGCAAGACGGTGAACATCGTTTGGTAATTCTTTCCTTTCTTCCTCAACATGTGCTACACTACCCATAGATAATCTGCTAAGACTGTTAGCTACTACATTGGCCTTACCGGGATGATAAAGCATATTCATATCATAGTCTTTGAGGAATTCAAGCCATCTCCTCTGACGAAGATTCAACTCTTTCAGGGTGAACACATACTGGAGGCTCATATGATCTGTGAACACATCTACGTGAACACCATACAAGTAATGTCTCCAAATGAAAGAGTGGATACATGGTTTTTAGTTATATAGTCACTCATAGGAGATGAATGACTTGACAAAGGTGTTGCACCAAGGTGTGTTGAAGGTTTGGTAATATTATGCAAATTAAACCCATACATTATGTTTCAAGTTTCATAAGTGGACTTAGGCCTGAATTAATGCCATTGGTAACATTGCAACAAAAAGAAGCATTTAGCGTCAATAAGTATGCACATTAATAGAAAGTGCTAAAGTCTTTATCAATATCAGTTCATTGCCGGTGAATCCAATGTCACTACAGGGTGTTGGGACATTTACATAGTGTTAATTTCCTCTTGATAATAATATATTAGCGGCAATTAAGTTGTTACCTTTAAGTTATTACCACTAAAGATCAGTTTGGTGTAGTGTAAAATTGGCAAAAACAACAAGAAAGATGTGACATGATTCCCAATATACATGGAGTTTCAAGTGTCCAAGCATGCATACAGTCATATAGAGGAAGTTTTAAAAAGTGAAATGATAACTATGATAGGCGAAACAAAATGTTACAGAGAGAAAGTATAGGTAGGTAGAGAGAGTTCTGTCGAAGCGGTGTTTTCTATGCTTTATGTACCTTTTGTACATTTTTGAGCCCACACATTCATGGATAGTAAAGTATTAGTAACCAAGTTAAGCTTTGTAAATCATCATACCTAGATTGTGTGTAAATATTTTGGAGGACATGATGCACAACTTCTAAGGAAGCAAGGGGGAACTAATGGTATATGTAAAGGTATGACACTTGTGTCTAACTCAATCCAAAAAGCTAGCTCATGAGGGTAGGATTTATCAAGTCCATATAAGGAGACCACCAGTCCATTTTCCTACCAATGTGGGACTTTTACCCACCCCAACACCCTCCCCTCACGCTCAGACCCAACTAGAGCGTGGACTGGGAACCCAAATAGGTATAGACCTAGCTATAATACCATGTAACAGATGGAAGAAGACTATTTATTCCAATAGATAAGCAATGTACAATTACAATAGATTGTGTGCTAACTTAGAAATGAAATGAAACATGATTCCTATAAATCCACTTATTCCTATAAGTCTGCTATCTAAATAAGTTTATGTACTTTGCTAGGAATGAAGTCTGTATACATTCTATAACACTCCCCCTCAAGTTGGAACATAGATATTGATTATGTCCAACTTGTTACAAAGATGATCAACTCGAGATCCATGTAACACCTTTGTGAGAAAATTAGCTAGTTTCTCTCCTGTCTTCACATAGCAAGTGGAAATCAAGTTCTTCTAAATTTTCTCATGAATAAAATGACAATCAACCTCAATATGTTTAATCCTTTCATGATGCACCAGATTTGAGGCAATATAAAGAGTAGCTTGATTATCGTACAAATTTCTGCTAGTGTATGATACGTTGGGCCAATTCCCATTAAAATATGATATATCCACATAATCTCACACGTAGACTATGAAATATATCTATACTCGGAATATGCACTGGATCGAGATATAACAATTTGCTTCTTACACATCCATGAAACTAGGTTCCTGCCAACAAAGATGCAATAGTATGTAGTCATATCACGACCCAAAATTCGAGGTCATGATGTCATACTCACAAGTTCTTCTCAAGAAAATGCTTCCAAAATCTCCCTCCCAAGCTTCCAAAATGGAGAAGAAAGTGAAATGGAAGAAAGGGGGCTGATTTTAGCCATTCATTGAATATTTGACCACGAGTTGACTATGTTGACCGAGGTCACCATCAGCAAACTTAGCTCCCTAACGTATTAAAGTCTCCGACGGGACCCTCGGGATTCATTCGAGACTCGATAAAAATAAAACAAATATGCTACCCTACATAATCCTACATTCAAATTTAATGGAATCATTGGATTCTGAAAAAAGATTGTTTTGACAAAAATACCCTCATGGACCTCTCTTTAGGCATTAAGCTCAACTTCTCGGCTAAACACCGAACTCTCAACCTAAGGCCTCAAAAACCTTACCAACCACTCGACTTGCTCAAAATTGACGTTCAGAACTAACAAAATTCACATCCAATGCTTAGAACTCAAAATGATTGCCAAAGTCAACCTTATCAAGAATTTTCACTCAAGAAGGGTCAAATTATTAAAAGCAAACTCGATCGCATTGGGGACTACACCAACCATCCTCAAAATACAAAGTAAGCATGAAAATGCTACATGAAAGGGAATAATGGTCATTTCACAATTAGAAACAAAATTATGAAAAATGGGACGTTACAACTCGATCTCCTATCGATTTTGGATCCAGTATAGTCTGCATCTGCAGAACACCCAACAAAGGTATGATTGTGATTGCTATACAATATGCCAAGTCCAAGGGCCCCTCAAAGTAACATAGAATTTTGCGTCACGGCTTCCCAATGTTTGATCCTAGGCACAGACATGAACTGGCTAACAACACTTACTGAAAAAGCAATATCCAGATGAGTCACATTAAGGTAGTTCAATTTTCCAACAAACCTTTTATATTTCTCAGGATCATTAGAAGGAACACTATCATCTTTCGTAAGATGCACGTTGGGAACCATTGGAGAACTGCAAGGTTTTGCTGCCAACTTTCAGATGTCTACAAATAGGTCAAGAATAGAGATAGAGAAATTCCCTTCTTTGTTCTATTAACTTCTACTCCTAAAAATTATCTTAGCTGAACTAAGTCTTTCGTATGAAATTTAGAATATAGGAAGTACATCGTATAATCATTTAACACCTAAGATTTGAAAAGAAGGAAAATATTTTTTTTGGGTTGCAAGTTATGTCTACGGTTCCCATCTAACGACCGTACAAGCTTCTATGGGCCATAGATGGTAATCGTACGGAGGGGGAAATATATTTTTGAAATCAAGTCTCAGTTCCCTTTTTACGGTTCACCAGGATGGTCCTTCATTACTTGTACGAGTCGTAGATAGGTCTCATAAGTGAGTCCCAAACTTAGTTAAATTTAAGTGTCAAAGCGAGGTTCTACGAGATTTTTCTACGGACCTTAGGAAGACCTATGAGACGTAGAAAAGATCCCTTAAAAGAGAGAGTAAAATTATGATCCCAGCAATTGGTATACGATTGGCCTATGTTGACCGTAGAAAGTCCTACAGTCCGTAGGTCTGAACTGTAGGCCGAAGTCCGACAATTATTTAAAGGATTTTTTCTCTAATTGTTTTAATCAAAACTACATCATTTTTTCCTTCAACCCTAATCCCTATAGAAATGTTTTCAGTCCCAAATCACCCACTTTAAACTCAATATCCTAAATTCCCTAAAGCTCTCCAAAAATCATCCTCTCAAATTCTCTTAAGACTAAGGAAGAAGAAGAGCTAGGATTCCATCCAAGTTTTCGATCCTCCTTTCTTCTTGGGCTTTTGGCCTTAAGGTATGTGAGTATTCACCCATAGAGTTCTTTCCTCCATGGGGTTCTCAAAGGTTTTCAAATTCTCCTTTTAATTTCATTGATTCAAGTTAGGGGTACAATTCAATCTCATGGGTTTTATTCAATTGTGATTGATTCTTATTAATTAAGTTTTCTAATGAATAATTGAATGTTAATACATGATATGTAGTTGAATTTATGTTTAACCATGCCTAAATTATGATTTTTCTACTATGAAGCTATGATGAACTCATAAACCTATGAATTATGAAATTTGTGAACATATGCATGTGTTTATGAAGTTATTATCAATGAATTTAAAAATGTTTTCAAAGGAAAGTATCGATGCTATTGTGAGAGGTTTTCTCAAATGCTATTATGGTCATTATTATGAAAGATATTTCTCACATATAGATTCACTTTAATGAATTAAAGATTTTCTCATCTATGTTGAATTATGTTTAAGGAGCAATTCTATATTTTTATTTTGAAAGATGTGGATTGTTATTGGTCAGTTACTTCCCTATGTTAAATTGATATTTGACTTCTTATCTATTCCATTAGGATATAGACTTAGCACCAAGAGGGTTTTGAGGTGGAGGCTCAAATAGGACAGTCTCTAGTAGCAACCTCTAATCTCAAACTATGTGCCCCCGTAGGATTTTCTCAAATGACCTAAATAGTGGATCCACTTTAGCAAAATATGATATGTACGGATTCTACCTTGGAAAGAACTTTTCCCTTCTTTTGGTATGAGGAATATACTGGATTCCATGATATATCTCATGGTCTTATTGTCGGTTAAAGCTAAAGTACCGCAAAAATGATTATGTTTTCTTCAAATTTTTCTTATGTCCTTTTTTCCAAATGCATTGACTATATTCTATAATTTTCATGTTTTATTTCTTTTTGTTAATATGTTTGATTATTGATCACGTCTACATGTTTTGAACCATTTATACTATCATGTTCATGTTTATGCATATTTCCCCATACTTAGTACATTCCATGTACTAATGCATACTTGTTCCTACATTATCTCATGAATCTAGGGTCCGATGTTCCTACTCCACACACTCGTGGCTAGACATCCCCTAGGTGCTTCAGTTGATTGGTTAGTCCTCATGATTTGACGACTGAGACATTGTATATCTTTTATGTCATTTTTTAAAACTTAGTAAGTGATGTATGGGTTCAGACTTAATTTATTTCCTTATGATGTATTAGATGGCTTTGAGACTTGTGTTAGACTTCTACTTTGTCAAACTTTTGATATATGATGTATGCTAGGTGGCTTGTGTAGGGCCTCTCGGGGTGTTATACACCATGTTACACCTAGGGTGTACCTTGGGGTGGTGAAAATTTTGGTATTCAGAGCATAAGGCTTAGAAAGGTCCTTGGATGTCTCATAAGACACATCGCGTAGAGTCTTTGTCACCCCCTGAGGCTACCCCCTTGATGTAACATGGGACCTAAGATCATGAGTGACCCCAAGCTAACCCTCTGACTGGCATATATCAAGCATACTGAGAATAACTGAATAAGACATGTACTATGCGGAAGCTAAAATAATGGATAACTGAAAGTGGGGAAAAACTCAACTAGTCTGAATATATAAAACATACTAAGAGGTTAGTGATATATGAAATATAAACTTAATAACTCAAGCTGAATCTACTTTTATTTGAAAAGCCTCTAACTGAGTTGAGTTGCTGGGACATGCCCCCAGCTAACTCTAACAAAACTAAAAATTGAAAACTAAAAGTAAAGACTAAAATGAAAGCATGTCTATTATCCTCGAAATATGAGGACTTACCACTGAAGTTGTTGAATGCGGACCGAGAATCAATTTAAGTATGATCTTGATGCTGCGTACCTAAACCTACATCATGAAAGGATGCAATGCAGAGTATGTGTCAGTACTGAGCATGCAAGATATAGATACTAAGCTGAACAAACATATATAAGCTAACCAAAACATAACTGAGAAATGATGTAATCGGAGCAGATATATAGATACTGAAATATAACTGAAAAGATAAACTGAATGCAATAACCCAATACTAATCATGAAAATAACATGTTGAACTGTGTACTGATATAACTGTTGAAAAACTGGTAAAATGCACAAAGAGTCTAACTATGTGAGTTACTATTAATCGACATCAACCACGTGAGCTAAACGTGGAGTTTGATGTATACGCTCCATCGAGAGGACTAAATATACCTTGCTAGGGGTATAAAGGCATGACTGGTGTGATCACTAAATCTGATGCCCAACAGAAGGGACTTATAATCTATAGGGGCACGTAGTTCTGGGACTTTGAGGGTATGTTAAATCCTAGTCCAACTTGGTGCTAAGTCTACTCCCAACTGAATATGTATGACACAAATGTTACTGAATAGCTCAAAATGTTGACATGCAATCTTAGAATGCAACATTCATAAACTGATAATGTGACATTCCATATTTGGAGCATGATTATCTTTTTAACTAACCTAGTAATTCTAATTCATCAACTAAGAGAATTTACACAAACTAGGGTTCTAAGTTTCATACAAGGAATAAACCATCGTGTCTAAGAAAACATGATATTTAGACTATGGATTATACAGCGGTTGAAATCACAATAAGTTCCTAAGATGTTACAAACCCTAGGTCTAAACAGGATAAAGAGAATCCAGAAAACTGAGTGAATTCTAGGGACCTAGTGGATGAAAGGAACTCACTAGCGAAATCCCACATACCTGGTGACAATCTACAGAGAAATCCTTTGTATTTTGGGGCTAAACCTTGAAGAACATTGTTGCTTGTTCTTGGGAGGTTTAGTCGACTTTTTCCTTTTCTTTTTGCTCCATGTTTGGATGATTTTTTGAGAATGAGGGTTCTAGGTAAGTCTAACTAGGTTATTAGGCTTAGACTGAATAAAACAACATAGTTTAGGCATTAAACAACATAGTTTAAGGGCCCAACGCATAGGATAAAGAACTAAATGATCCTAACTTAAAAACTGATGAAGGCCATCTGCGGAGGGACCTATGGGCCGTCATTCTGACTACTAATCGTCGACTGCGGTCGTGGTTCATGGTCTTCCTAATAGGGCTTCACTAAAATGAGCATAAATTTTTACCATGGTCGAGGATTTTAGCAAACTCGAAGGCGTTGGAAAGAGGATTCAATTATCTTTAATTTGATAGGTCATGGGCCACCTAATTAATTTTGTGATAAAAGATATGATCTTTTAAAGTTGACCCAACACCCATTTCCCTCAAATAGCCTACTGACCCCCACCTACGGTCTGTAGGTCCAACCACAGACCATACAAGTAAACCATTGGTGGGATCAGAGACCATCAACATTCGGGCGTTAACGACGGAACCCCACCTACGGTCTGTGGTTGTACCTACGGTCCTGGGTGGTTCCGTTGGTACTAGCACCAGTTTCTTTTTGTGAAATCTAGGATTTTCTCCATTTTGTGATTCGAGGAGTTATATTATCTCCCCCTTTTGGAATATTCGTTCTCGAATGAAGTCCAAACAAACTGAGTATGGAGGGGAAGAGTTGCAATCCCTACCACTAAGTACTAGAAATTGATATCTAACTGAACTGAGTTCCACGAGCATGCAAATATGCTCAAATGCAAGAATAACTGAGGTAACACGATGCTGAGACTGAATTACATATGAGTAAACTGAGAGAATGCAGAGGAACTATTACCTCAAGCTGAAACAGAATTCGAAGGAAAGAGGTGAGGATACTTGGCCATCATGGCTGCTTCTGCTTCCCAAGTAGCTCTCTCTAAAAATTGACTCCACCACAAAACCTTTACTGAAGTGACTTCCTTATTTCTCAACCTACGAACATGACGGTCAAGAATTTCAATTGGCACCTCTTCATAAGTGAGATTATCCTTCACAACCACACTCTCTAATGTTACTATTGATGTCGGATCACCCATACACTTCTTCAACAAGGAAATGTGAAAGACTGGATGAACCTCTGCTAGTTATGTTGGCAACTCTAACTTATAAGCCACATTACCAATCCTTTTCAGGATTCTGTAAGGACCTACATATCTAGGACTGAGTTTCTTTCCAAATCTCATCACCCCCTTCATAGGTGACACCTTCAAAAAAACCCAATTATCGATTTTAAACTCTAAGTCCCTTCTCATCACATCTGCATAGGACTTCTGATGACTTTGGGATGTCTTTAATCTATCTCTGATGAGTTCAACTTTCTCCATAGCCTCGTGAACTGAATCTGGCCCAATCAAGGTTGCTTCACCTACTTCAAACCAAATAATAGGGGACATGCATCTACGCCCATATAGTGTCTCTTATGGGGACATCTCAATACTGGAACAGAAGCCGTTATTATAGCCGAACTCTATGAGAGGTAGGTGATCGTCCCAACTGCCCTCGAAATCGATCACACAAGCTGTCAACATGTCCTCTAAGGTCTGAATGGTATGTTCTGCCTAACCATCCATCTATGGATAAAATGCTATACTGAGATTTGCCTGAGTACTAAGAAATTTTTGAAACAATTTCCAGAAATGAGAAGTAAACTGAGGACCCCTATATGAGATGATAGACAAGCAAACCCCATGCAGCCTAACCATTTGATTGATGTAGAGTTTGGCATAGTCCTCTGTTGAATCTGTAGTCTTGACATCCAAAGAGTGAGCGAACTTATTGACTTTGTCTACTATCACCCAAATGGAGTCATGTTGTCTGTGAGTACGAGGTAAACCCGCAATGAAGTCCATTTTTATCACTTCCCACTTCCATGTAGGAATGTTAATCTCTTGAGTCATACCTCCTGGTTTTTTATTTTCTACCTTCAGTTGTTTATATTTAGGACACTTAGCCACAAAATCTTCTATGTCCCTCTTCATGCCGTTCCACCAAAAGACTTCATGTAGATCACGGTACATCTTAGTGGAACCTAGATGAATGGAATACCTTGAGTTGTGAGCTTCTGTAAGGATCTGCTGCCTCAATTTACTAACATTAGGAACACATAAACGGCCCTGGTAACGAAGCACACCATCTCCCCTTGGGTGAAAGCTTCAATTTTCTAGTGATGAATTGCACATTTCAACTAAACTAATATAGGATAACTATACTATTTTCCTTCACCTCCGCTACAAATGAAGATTCTGATCCAATCTGAACTATCACCTCACTATCTGATCTGTCCGTAAGGCAAACTCATAATCAAGCAAGCCGGTGAACATCTTTGGCTAGCTCTTTCTTCCTCAACGTGTGCTACACTACCCATAGACAGCCTGCTGAGACCATCAACCACTACATTGGCCTTACCAAGATGGTAAAGCACATTCATGTCATAGTCCTTGAGGAATTCAAGCCATCTCCTCTAACAAAGATTCAACTCTTTCTGGGTGAACACTTATTGGAGGCTCTTATGGTCTTTGAACACATCAACATGAACACCATACAATTAATGTCTCCAAATCTTTAGGGAAAATACTACTGCTGCAAGTTTGTGGTCATGAGTCAGGTAGTTCTTCTCATAGACCTTAAGTTGTCTAGAAGCATAAGCTATGACCTTACCTTACTGCAACAACACACAACCTATGCCGATCCTGAATACGTCACAATAAATCACATAACCATCTGAACCATCTGGTAGAGTCAAGACAGGGATTGTAGTCAACCAAGTCTTCAGTTCTAAAAAGCTTTTCTCACACTATCAAAATATTACCTTCTTTTAAGTCAACTTGGTCAATGAGGAAGCTATGGATGAAAATCCTTCAACAAATCTCCTGTAATAACCGGCCAAACCTAAGAAACTCCTAATATCTGTTGGATAGGTAGGTCTAAGAAAATGTTATACTGCCTCAATCTTCTGAGAATCCACTCATATCCCTTCGCTAGATACCACATGACCAAGGAAACTGGCCGACTGTAAACAAAATTCACATTTGTTGAACTCTGCGAATAACTGGTGATCATTGAGAGCTTATAGAACAACTCTCAGATGAGTTTCAAGCTTCTCCTCACTCTAAGAATAAATGAGGATATCATCGATAAAGACAATGGCGAACAAGTCCACATACAGGTTGAAAATTCTGTTCATTAAGTTTATGAAAGATGCAGGAGCATTTGTTAGTCCAAAAGACATAACTACAAATTCATAGTGACCATACTGAGTCTTGAAGGCTGTCTTTGGAATGTCACTATCTCTGACTGAGCTGATGATAGTTGGATCTGAGGTCTATCTTAGAAAAACAACTAGCACCCTGAAGTTGGTAGAGCAAGTCATCAATCCTGGGGATCAGATACTTATTCTTGATTGTGACTTTGTTCAACTAAAGATAGTCAATGTATATTCTGAGAGAACCATCTTTATTTTTCACGAACAACACTGGAGCACCTCATGGAGAGATACTAGGTATGATGAAGGCATTATCTAGAAGGTCTTTCAACTGCTCTTTCAAGTCCTTAAGCTCGGCTGGAGTCACTCTGTAAGGAGGAATCGAAATAGGTTGGGTATTAGGAAGGATATCTATACCGAAGTTGATTTCCCTTCGAGGAGGAACTGCAGGATCTTCTGGGAACACATCTGGAAACTTATTTACTACTGGGACTAACTCAAGAGTTGGGGTTTCGGAGTTTGAATCCGTAACCCAAAAAAGATTATAGATATAGCCTTTGGGAATCATTTTTCTAGCCTTAAGATAAGAGATAAATCGACCTATAGGCACTGAGCTATTACCCTTCCATTCTAAGACTAGCTCGTTTGGAAACTTGAACTGAACAATTCTTGTTCTACAATCGACTGAGGCATAAGTGGAATGTAACCAATCCATGCCTAAAATTATATCAAAATCTACCATTTCTAATTCTAGAAGATTTGCTAAGGTGACTTTCTGAGAAACTGTGACAAGGCAATATCCGTATACCAGTCTAGCTATAACTGGGTCACCAACTGGAGTAAAGACTGAGAAGGGTTCTGAGAGAGTTTCTGGACCTACACCGAAGTTTACTACTATATAGGGAGTTACAAAAGACATTGTTGCCCCTGAATCTAACAACACATAAACATCTAAATGAAAGACTCATAACGTACCAGTGACCACTTCATGAGAATCTTCTTGTTCCTAGCGATCCTGAAGAACTTACAACAGATGAAACACCCTACTGAGTTGGGCGACCTGCTGGTGTTGCTAGAGTTGTAGATTGAGCCCTATTGTTATTACCTCCTTTCCCCTATCTGGAGGAAGGGCAATACTTCAACCTGTGGCCATACTACCCACACCCAAAGCACCCTTCCCTTCCTGCAAGACACTCACCCAAATTGTTCTTACCATACTTTGGGCAAGTTTGAAAAGTTTGATTACCTGAAGCTCTCCCCTGTGACATAGAGACTGGTGCCCTACTTTTCTGATCATGTCAAAACCTGGGGTGATGGAGCACTAGCTGATGAAGGTGCTGGAGCTGTAGTCCTTTGCTAAAACTGTGAGTGATTCCCACCTCCCGACTTTTGCTGTGAGTATTCATAATTTCTTGTTCTGGCCTCATTGTTATCCTTATCTAATTCCCTAAGCTTATCTACCTCTACCTACTGAACATGAGTCATTAGTCTGGAGATATCCATATCCCCTAGAAGTATAACATTCATGCACTTGGTCTTCACGAGATCGGATACCTCGAAAAAGAACTTACTCATTTGTGCCCTTGCATCGACAACCCTGTGTGGAGCATACCTCCAAACTTCACTGGTTCAAGTGACATTGATGATCCAGAAAACTTTGTTGAATAACTTCAAAAGGTTTTTGAAATTCTGCATGTTGCTGATGCTGAGAGGGTGGAACTAGCTGCATACCAAATGAAGGGTGTCACTAGAATTTGGTTTGATCAATGGAAAAATAATTGGGTTGAGGGTGCACCATTTGTGAGTAGGGCTTTGTTTGAGGAGGCCTTCTTGGGGCATTTCTTTCCCCGTGAGCTGAGAAAAGCAAATGTACAAGAATTCCTTACTCTTAAGCAGGAATCTATGAGTGTTCATGAGTACAGTATGAAGTTCACCCAACTTACCCGCTATGCTCTAGGTGGTTGCTAACATGAGGAGCATGATGCGTCTGTTCATTTTCAGATTGTCTCGTCTTTCAAGTAGGGAAGGAAAGGCAGCTATGCTAATAGGAGATATGGACATAGCAAGGCTGATGATCTATGTACAACAGGCTGAGGAAGAGAAGTTTAAAGATAGAGAGGAATTTCGAAACAAGAGAACTAAGACAGGGAATGAGTCGGACAGCAGAAGAGTAATGCCAACCGATCATCTTTCCAACGGAAGCAGAAGGGACCAGCTCCATCATTTGCTAGTGCCCCTGCACAAAGGAACAATGGTGAGTTCCAAAAATCAGAATTCACAAAATTTCAGAGCTAGACTTGCACATCCTCAAGGTAGTGTGGCACAAGGGGTTAGTAAGACTCCTGCATGTTCTAAGTGTGGTAGGAGCAACTCAGGGGTGTGTCGTGATGGCTCCACTGGTTGTTTCAAGTGTGGTCAGGATGGTTATTCTATGAGAGAGTGTCCTAAGAACAGTCTAGGTAATGGTAATTAGGGTTAATAAAGCCCAGTCTTCTTCAATTGTTCCACTAGCTGTATTTAGATGAGCTACTTCAGGGATAAGCGGAGGAGGAAACCATTTGTATGCTATCACTAGTCCCCAAGAGCATGAGGATTCGCTAGATGTTGTCACTGGTATGATCCAAGTCTTTAACATTTATGTTTATGCTTTGCTCGATCCAGGAGCGAGTCTATATTTTGTGAATCCTTATGTTGCGATGAATTTTGATGTTCTTTCGGAGAAACTTCTTGATCCCTTTAGTGTTTCTACACCTGTTGGTGAGTCTATTCTAGCCTAAAGAGTATATCGTGACTGTACCATTTTCATCAATCAGAAGAGCACCATGGCTGATCTAGTTGAGTTAGACATGGTAGATTTTGATGTCATTCTAGGTATGGATTGGCTTCATGCCTGTTATGCTGCAGTTGATTGTAGAACTCGAGTTGTTAAGTTCCAGTTTCCTAATGAGTCAGTTATAGAGTGGAAGAGTAGTTCAGCAGTGCCTAAGGGTCGTCTTATTTTATACCTTAAGGAAATAAAGTTAGTTTCCAAGGGGCATGTCTATCACTTAGTCCGAGTTAATGAATCTAGTGTTGAGATAGCTCTTATTCAGTCAGTTCCAGTAGTAAAAAAAATTCCTGAAGTCTTTCCAGATGATCTTTCCTGAGTCACTCTTGAGAGAGAAGTAGACTTCGGCATAGATATTCTCCTTGATACTCGTCCTTTATCTATTCTTCCATATAGGATGGCGCCAACCGAGTTAAAAGAATTAAAAGAGCAGCTAAAAGATTTCCTAGAGAAGGGTTTTATTCGGTCAAGTGTTTCACCTTGGGGCGCTTCGGTCTTATTTGTGAAGAAGCCGGATGGTTCTCTTAGAATGTGTACAGATTACTGTCAGTTGAACAAGGTAACTATCAAGAATAAGTATCCTCATCCGAGAATCGATGATCCATTTATTCAACTTCAGGGTGCCACTTGTTTTTCTAAGATAGACCTTAGATCTAGCTACCATCAGTTGAGAGTAAGGGACTGTTATATTCCAAAGACAACATTCAGGATCCGTTATGGTCATTATGTGTTTCTGGTCATGTCGTTCAGTTTAACTAAATTGCTTGCAACTTTCATAGACCTTATGAATAGAGTATTGAAGCCTTCTTTAGATATGTTTGTTATTGTTTTCATTAACGACATTCTAATATATTTGAGGAATAAGGAAGATCATGCTAGTAATCTCAAAGTAGTTCTCCAAACTCTGAAGGATAGGGAGTTGTATGCTAAATTCTTTAAATGTGAGTTTTGGTTTGAGTATGTGGCATTCTTAGGCCACATTGTTTTCAGTGATGAAATTAAAGTTATACTCAGAAAATAGAGGCAGTGTAGTATTGGCCTAGACCCACATCTCCAACTGATATTAGGAGTTTCTTGGGGTTGGCTGGATATTATAGAAGGTTCATCATGGGGTTCTCATCTATTTCATCTCCTTTGACAAAGTTAACTCAGAAAATAGTGAAGTTTCAATGGTCTGAAGCTTGAAATTTAGGTTGACTACTGCCCCAGAAGGTACGCAAGGTTTTGTTGTGTATTGTAATGCATCCAGAGTTGGATTGGGTTGTGTGTTAGCAGAATGGTAACGTTATTACTTATGCCTCCAGAAAACTTAAAGTTCATGAGAAGAATTACCCAACCCATGATCTAGAGTTGGCTGCCGTAGTATTTTCTTTAAAGATCTCTATCTTTATGGTGTTCATGTGGATGTGTTCACCGATCACAAGAGTCTTTAGTATGTGTTCAGTTAAAAAGAGCTTAATCTCAGACAGAGAAGGTGGTTAGAGTTACTCAAGGATTACGACATAAGTATTCTATATCACTCAGGTAAGGCTAATATTGTTGCTGATGCTTAGAGTAGGTTGTCTATGGGTAGTACCGCCCATGTTGAGGAAGGAAAGAGAGAGTTGGCAAAAGATGTGCGTAGACTTGCATGATTAGGAGTTTGACTAATGGATTCCACCAAAGGAGGTGTAGTGGTGATGAATGAGGCAAAAATCATCATTAGTGTCAGAAGTGAAAGAAAAACAAGACCAAGATCCTATACTGCTTGAATAGAAGGAAAATATTCATAAGAAAAAAGTAATGGCTTTTGAACAATGGGGAGATGGTGTATTGAGGTATCAAGGTAGATTGTGTGTACCAAGGGTGCATGAACTCCAAGGGAGGATCATGGAGAAAGCTCATAGCTCCAGACATTCTATTCATCTGGGCTCCACAAAGATGTATCGTGACTTGAGAGAAGTATATTGGTGGAATAGTATGAAAAAGGTATTGCTGAGTTTGTTGCTAAATGCCCGAGTTGTCAACAAGTTAAAGTAGAGCACCAAAGGCCCGGTGGTATGGATCAGAATATATAACTTTTGGAATGGAAGTGAGAGATGATAAATATGGATTTCATTACTAGCTTGCCACGGTCTCGCAGGCAACATGATTCTATTTGGGTGATTGTGGATCGAATGACAAAATTAGCCCACTTTTTATCGGTAAAGAGTACCCATTCAGCAGAGGATTATGCCAAGTTATACATTCAAGAGGTAGTAAGACTTCATGGAATTCCATTTTTCCTTATTTCAGATAGAGGTACACAATTTACTGCACAATTTTTTAAGTCATTCCAGAAAGGCTTGGGTTCAAAGGTAAACTTGAGTACTGTTTTTCATCCTCAGACAAATGGTCAAGCAGAAAGCACTATTCATAGTTTAGAAGATATGTTGATGGACTGTGAGATTGATTTCAATGGTAATTGGGATGATCACCTACCTCTCATTGAGTTTGCGTATAACAATAATTACCATTCTTGCATAGAGATGACTCCTTATGAAGCTCTTTATGGGAGAAGATGCAGATCTCTTATTGGATGGTTTGAAGTTGGTGAAGCTGGGTTGATAGGTCCAGACATAGTTCATCAAGCTATGGAGAAATTGAGGGTTATTCAAAAAGGTTGAAAACACCACAGAGTCGTCAGAGATCCTATACTGATGTTAGGAGGAGGGACTTTGAGTTTGAAGTAGATTATTGGGTATACTTGAATGTTTCAGCCATGAAGGGTGTTATGAGATTTGGTAACAAGGGAAAACTTAGTCCCCGGTATATTGGTCCTTACAGATTATCCAAAATGATTGGTGGTGTAGCTTATGAGTTAGAGCTACCGCAAGAGTTAGGAGCAGTTCATCCAGTGTTCCACATTTCCATGTTGAAAAAGTGTATGAGCGATACTTCACTGATTATACCAACTGAAGATATTGGTATGAAGGATACCTTGTCTTATGAGGAGATTACTGTTCAGATTTTAGACCGCCAAGTTCGCAGATTGAGAACCAAGGAGGTAGCATTAGTCAAGGTCTTATGGAGAAATCACTTTGTTGAGGAAGCTACTTGGGAAGCTGAGGAGGATATGAAGAAGAGATATCCACATCTCTTTGTGCCGAGAGAAATTCCAGATCAAGGTACTAATTCTCTTCTTAGTACTCTTTAGTTGATATACTGAATGTGTTAGATTTGTTGTTGGGTGTTTGAGCTCAATCTTAGATGTTACACCCTTAGCCTACTAAGGAGTAATCTAATTCAAGGATGAATGTTCCCAAGGGCGAGATACTGTAACACACCGCTATTTGAAAGAACTAGAATTAGAAAGAACTATTTTTTGAAAGATCAAAATTGGAAAGTTTGGCAAGTTTTGCTAAGTATAAGTTTTGTGTCAACTTCAAACGACTATACCTCACAGTACAGTATAAGTTAGGTGTGCTGTAAGATTTCAAATAAAAGGTCTTGGAATTATCTTTCCAACGCCACCAAGTTTGCTAATTTTTGAGCTCGTATGAGGGAGATATGCTTGTTTGAAGTTAGGCTGTCTAGATAAGGAAAGTTACCCGGATTTTAAAGGGGTATTTTTGTCTTTTCCCTACCTTGTTGGTTTAATTCGATCTTAGTGAATTATTTAGGGTCTAAAATGATTGTGTTCAATTTACACCTTACAAAATTACGCTAGGGCTTTGAGAGAAGAGGAGAAAAGCCGAAGTTCGTCATTGTTCTTGAGGTTTTGCTTAAGGATTTCACTAAGGTAGAATCCCTACGAGGTATGTGAGATCACATAGCATTGGGTTCATTTACCCACGAACCAATCAAGATTTATTTCAGCGTATTCATGTTCTTGAAAATAGAGTATTGAGTTCTTGATGGATTTTGTTGATGTTTCTATTGGGTTCTTGATTGTTGAGTTGTTGAGGGGTTCTTGAGTTAGTTTCACGAGATTTGAGGTTGTTTTTTAGTATATTCTTGTGTACTTTGATTGGGTATTTATATCTAAGTGTTTGGGGAAGGAACCAATCGAATCTAGACAAATAAGGGTCGAAAAACGAACAAGAAAATTCGTAAAAAATCTGGGGAAAAGTGGTGGGGCGCCGCGCCACTCAAAGCTCCCCACATCAGTGTCTGAAATTTGGGCTCTTGGGCACCACTCCACTCATAGTGCCCCAACCCAGCTTCTCTAGTTTCAGTTCTAGCGCCCGGCGTCACTCAGTACTCCAGGGTCGCCAGGTCCTCTACCCTTTCCCACTTCTTTCCGTTTTAGTTCCCTTTAATCGTACCTGTGATTTCTAGCTAATTTTCACAATCTAAGGTACGTCTAAACATCATGATAACATCCATAAACATGAATCATAACCTTTAATTCATAAATTCAAATTCAAGAAAAGTTAAGAGCCAAGTCTAGAGAGTTCTTAGAGCCATTTCAAGAAGTCTTTTGCAAATGCTTTAAACTTGTTTTAAGCCTTGAGTTTCGAGTTAAGTAAAGAGTAAAAAATGAAATTCATTTTCTTCAAAAGAGTATATGGGAACTATGTATTCCCAAAGATTAAATGTTCTCACATTTAAACAAGAAAGGAAACACCGATTTTCAAAAGAGCCTTTGAGCTAGTTTTCATTAAAGAGTAAATGTTTTCATATTTAAACAAGAAAGGAAACACAAATTTCCAAAAGAGCATTTGAGCTATTTTTCAGTAAAGAGTAAATATTTTCACATTTAAACAAGAAAGGAAATGCCGATTTCCACTACAGCCTTTGGGCTAGTTTTCAATAAAGCGTAAATGCTTTCACAATTAAGCAAGAGAGGAAGCACTGATTTCCAAGAGAGCCTTTGGGATAATTTTTAGTAATTATCTCAAACCACAAAAAGAGATATTTTTCTACACATATGATCTAGTTAAAATTTTGGGAGTAGTATTGAGCACCAAAATGGGGGAGAGTTCAAACAACTCACAACCTCCATAAACCATGTAACCATCATGGGTAGAAAAAAGACATACTTTTTAGATGATTCCTTAGTGCTTTTTAGCATAGACTAGTGGATCCACTTTGTAGTTAGGTTCTATACCTCCGAAAAGGTATAGGACGGCCCTGGAAGCCTGAGGCAAAACACTATACCATCACATAGCTCATAAGTGATGGTTGTCGGTTAGAGAAACTCCCACATAGATACTTTGTATTCTTATATACATAGAGTTTACTTGTATGTTTATATACAATAGAGTTTATATTGCATCCTTGCATACAAACTGAGTTACTATTGTATTTTTCAATACACAGAGTTGTTATCCACTGCATTTATAGCTTTATATTGAAATGAGTTAAGTTGAGTTGAGTTGAGTTGAGCCCGGGTATGTTCTTGAAGTTCCTTTCAAGCTTATATTTTGTTATAGAATTCCCCTCGCATACTTGTACATTCAATGTATTGATGCCAATTGACCTACATCTTTTTATGATGCAGATTCAGGTAACCAAGATCAGCATCCAGCGCATCGCTGATCTAGTTGAGCTTCAGAGTTGTTGTTGTGCCTCCTTGCTTCCGGAGGATCCCTTTATTTGTTTTTATTAGTTTAGTTCATTAGGATGTTGTGGGACTTGTACCGACATTCATCTCAGTTGTTTGAGGCTTCATAGACAATTAGTTGATGTTAGTTCTTGAGTCTTTCCATTTCCGTTTTGATCTTTGAGACTTGAGGTTCCATTTGGCTAGTTGAATGTTGATCTTTAAATACATTCTAACTTATTAATTGAGACAATTTAGTATGATTGTATTTCAATACTTTCTTCCATTATGAGTAAGTCTTCCGCTAAGAGTTAAGCCAGGCCAATGTTCTCTTGGGGCCAACAATGGTTCTAGAGTGCAAGTCTCGCCCAGGGTGTAGGCTCAGGGCATGATATAAATGGTCCATCAGTAGGATATAAATACATGTCCATCTGTAAGAAGAATGAAGCTAATCCATTAGTAGGATATGAATGTATTTCCATCGGTAGAACGAATGAAGATGATCCATCGTTAGGACATATGATAATTAAACTATAGGATATATGTGAACACTACAACTTCCGGTAATACAATATGAATATCCTTCAACGCCGGGCTTCTCCGACTTCAATATGAATTAGATAAGGTGCACATCCTTCACCTTCGATAAATGCAGCTTAAAAATATCTTTCTACATCAGCCTTCTCTAACTTCAACATTGTAATGACCCAGGAGTACCCCTTAGACGTCACATGGCGTACTTGACCCCGAATGGGTTTCATACAAGCCCTTAGCATCAAACATTGGTAATAGAGATAAAATACGAGAAAAAATAATTTTTTTACAATCAAAGACATTTTCATATAGCAAGCGAAAGTCTTTTTATACTCTTTGTCTCAAACCATCTAGCATAACTCTTGAATAAAAATCTTCGGATGCAGCCCATACAAAGTCTAAAACATAAAGAAAGGACATAAGGGAAATATGGGTTTGTCCTAGATTGCTATTAGGACTCACCAAATCTTCAACTCTTCTTGCACCTTAGAAATCTAGCCTCCAAAGCAACTCAATTTCCGAAACCCTACATTTGTTTAGAATGTAGGCAATATGCGTTAGTACAAAATGTACCAAGTATGAAAGCTAGCATAACAACATAAGAGAATCTCGAGATGGTTAGTCAACATAAGACATAACCATAAGAGATAATAACATAGTCATAACATAATTATCATAGTCCTAGCATGGTCTCCAACATAAGCATTATATAAACATAAGTCAACATAAGACATAGTTAATGAGCATAGGAGATAAGTCATAATCATATAAGCATAATTGACTCTTAGTCATATACACCATAATAGCACCATTCTCAAGTAACCTCATAAGCATACATGTGCAAAGCATGAATAGCATCCCATAATACCACCCAAGCCAAGTATCCCTTTTTGGTCACCTTAATCATGGCCTATATACATGGTCAACTCTTTAAGCTTTTATATACCATAAGGCCACCATACTCCTAAGTAACCTCAAAGCATACTTGTGCAAGGCATGAAAGGCATCCCATACTACCCTTCACACTAAGCATAACCTTGAAGTCATCTTAGTCATATTCACCCTCATTTGGCCTCCTTAGTAGCTTAACTCTTATAACTAAGGGAATCTCTCACCTTTAGTTGACTACAGCAAGGAAGGCAACTATGGCACAATCCTATCGCAAATCTTTTCTTTAATAAACCTAAGTCATACTTTTGCAATGCATACATAGCACCCCATAATATTATTCATGCTAAGTACTACTTTTAGGTCCTTTTACTAACATAACACTTCTTGGTTTGGAACCTAGTTCCTCTCTTTACTTTAGAACATTATGAAGTACTCTCTTAAGCACATCTTAGTTCATCTCTCTTTAAACCTTGGAACACTATGAGGTAATTCCTTAAGCACATCTAAGTTCATTAATAACATGGACCCTATGAGACACTTACTTAAGCATGTCTAAATCCATCTCTACTTTGAACACTATGAGATACTCCCTTAAGTATGTCTAAGTTCCTTCTTCACATGGACCCTATGAGATACTACCTTAAGCATGTCTAAGTCCACTCATACTCTTGAACAGTATGAGGTACTTCATTAAGTAAGTCTTAGTTCAATTATGCTTTAGAACACTATGAGATGCTTCTCAAGCATGTCTTAGTTCATAGGATATAGAGATTGCTACTACGAACTTTGACTCAACTCATGTGAAGGCTCCCATCTCATGAGACCTAACTTTGGGAAAACCAACACTCTACTACCTAAGAGTTCCCGCTTTAACTTGGATAGTCCTCACATCAACTAGGTGTGGTTCTCCTTTCTACATGGAGCCCAGACCCTATCTTTTGTGACACTCCATCTCATCTTCAATATCCACTTGAGGCCAAGCATGCACCCCAAGGTTTACTTGTCAATCCTTGCTTAACAGTCATGTGTCATGGAAGAATGTTCTTGACAATTAATCCATGATCAAGTGATCTTATCACTTTATACTTTCAAGCATTCATAAGATAGGTTAGGTGAGTATAGGCCTTTCACCACAATCCAACCTATTAGACTTCTCTTTTCTTTTAGACCTTACTCTCAAAGCCTTAACACCAATAGTTAATCACATTAGCTTCACCCTAAATCCCTAGCTATCATTATCACAAACATTACTCTCAAGGTTTCTTTCTTAATCTCTTCTTTATACCTAGATTTCAAGGTATTTTGATCACATCTTTCATTACTAGGTGATTCTAGAAACAATTGATCATAAAGGATCAAATTCAACTTTACATGTCAAGATTCATCATGTACAATAGAGTCTAGTTCAATTCATGATTATATGATCCTAACTTTGATCAATTACTACACATGGCATTGATTTAGGAAGATCACCTTTGAACCATCAATTTCACCTCTAATGGCATAAACCCAAAAATATCACATTCATCAATTTAGATTAGGTTTTCAATAGAAATCACATGAAATCATCATAATATCATAATACAATGCTAATACAATCATAATTATGTATTATCCTCTAAATTGGAATCATACCCAAACCCTACCCACAATGCAAGCACAACCCTAGCTAGAATTGGGTTTTTGACTTCACAATTGGGGGAAACTATGGGGGATCTATTGGTGAAAGAACCCATAGATGAATAATCTAGACATACCTTAATCAAGCTTGATTCAATGGGGGAAATTCGACATAGGTTGCTGCTTCGACCTAGGTTGCTGCCATCTTCTTCTTCTTCTTCTTCTTCTTCTTCTTCTTCTACTCCTCCTCCTCATCCTCCTCCTCCTCCTCCTCCTCCTCCTCCTCCTCCTCCTCCTCCTCATCTTCTTCTTCTTCTTCTTCTGGATAGAGGATTTTTGGAGAGTATTTTGGGGTCTTAGATGAAGGAGTTAAATGATTTAGTTTAGGGTTATATTAGGCTTATATAGGTGGCTAAATAAATAACTAACTAATCGACCTACCTTAACCCCTAATTAATTACTAACTTAACCCCAAAACCCCTAACTAAAAACTAAAATCCTACAACTCCTCTCACTCACGAACCACCCACCCACGGACCGTGGGTGGGTCCACGATCTGTACTGCACCCTTCGTGGGTGTGGTCTGTGGCCTAAAGTTTCAGGTCCTTGAAGGCATTGACTCACGACCCCCACCTACGGGGCGTGGGTCTACCTACAGCCTGATGGCAACCGTAGGTCACCAAAAATTGCAGCTTTGGGGACTGGTTTTGGGGTCCCCCTCAAGGACCCCTTGCGTGGTCCTTGGGGGGTCGTACCTTGACGTATAGCCCCTAAAACCTCCCTTCTAATTATGGGAACAATTTCTTCTGATTTTAATCCACATACAACACTCCAAAACTCTTACGAAAAGCTCTAAAACTCTCTACTTCAACTTACTAGTTTCCAGGGTGTTACAAACCTGGAATAGATAGGGTGCACATCCTTTACCTCCGAATAGATGCGAGTTAAAAATAACTTTCAGCATCATCCTCCTCCGACTTTAATGAGGAATAGATGGGTGCACATCCTTCACCTCCGAATAGATGCGACTTAAAAATATCTTTCAATGTCGGCTTCCTCCGACTTCAACGTGGAATAGATAGCGTGCACATCCTCCACCTCCGTATATATGTGACTTTAAAAATATCTTTAAACGTCAAACTCCTCCGACTTCTCTGTATAATACATAGGGCACACATCTTTCATCTCCCAATAGATGTGACTTAAAAATATCTTTCAATGTCTTCCTCCTCCGACTTTAACGTGGAGTAGAAATGGTGCATATCCTTCACCTAAAAATAAATGGTACTTAAAAATATCTTTCAACGTCGGCCTCCTTAGAATTCAAAAAGTAATAGATAGGGTTCACATCCTTCACCTTCGAATATATGTGACTTAAGAATATCCTTCAATGTCAGCTTGTTCCGACTTTAAAGTGGAATAAATAAGGTGCACATCCTTCACCTCCGAATAGATGTGAATTAATAATATTCTTAATGGTATCCTCCTCTGACTAATCATGTAATGTCTCTCTCGGCGAATTAAAAATGTTATGGCCCTCTTTGCAAATGATAAATGAAGTCCATTGTAACGAGATGGATGACTCAATGATTGTGCGTTGATACAACGTAGATGGCTTGATTAATGTCAAACTCTAAGGAGGTGGATGACTTTGTATCTTCAAAATGTCATCCGTTTGATGCTTTCATATTTTCTTGAACTCGAAAAGGAACGATTAATAGTCACAATATCACTTAAGCTAGCGACTTGATCAAGAAACTTTAAAAAAAGACTAATGAGAAAATATGTACAAAATTCCTTATCATTTTGACAGATGTGAGCAATTATGATTTTTCTCTTGAGCACTTTGTGATCGTTATAACTAATATGCTGTAGGGAAATTTTTACGAGACGTCGGTGGCTCGTATCCTGAATTTATTTTTACTCAATTCTTCAATGCCAGAGAATTTAAAGTTGACTTTAAACTTCAAGTGGTGTTGGAGATCATTTGAAGTTGACTATCAAACTTTTGACAGTACTTGTTGGAATATTTTAGGTCTTCATGAAATATTATGTCCTAGTAAGATCTCTTGACAAATCTCGAAATGATCTCCAATTATCTATCCCAATAAATCCTGTCCCAATTTTTATTAAGAGGATAAAAGAAAATCACACACTAGGTACGTGACCAAGCCGTTATGGCGCCTACATATTTTGTTGATCTAGGAATCAGGCCAAATGTAGTTTCAATCCTTTAGATGATTAATAATGCAAAAATATGAGAGAAGATCATCAGTAGAAAATGTACAATATGAACATGATGAAATAGAAAAATGATATTTCTTGTGATATTCAAAGCTTAAAGAAAAAGATATGTCACATTTTTTAGATGAACGACCCAATAATGTAAAATAAGTGTCTCACACTAACGACATTAGCCTAATGTCACATTTTATAATGGACAACCTAAAAAAGGAAATGTAAATTATGATTTTAAAGGAAAGAATCTAAAAAATGCTTTGAAAATTTTTAAGAGGTGGGCGCTTGTTCACCATTTTTTTTAAGAATAAAGAATGTGAAAAGATAGTTAAGCCTTGACTACAATTGGTACCACGATTAGAATCGCATGTAAATTTCTCTCCCTTTTTATTTTCTCTTTTTTTGGGTATGATTGAATTCAATGTATTATCTAAAATTTCAAGTGGTACCTCAAACATACTTAAGTATCAACAAGATTTTTTCATCTTGCTTCAAACAAAGATTTTGAATTGTACAAATCCTCATGTTTCAATTGCACTTCAGCTTCATGCTCTGTGTTCTGCAAGCTCTCTTAAGAGGAAAATTGTTGCACCTTAGACTCCTTAGTAGGAGAGGGATATACAAACCCCTTAAGTTGCTTAGAAACATCTTCTTCTTCTTCATCATCACTTAGATAATTGAAACGTTGTCTACGCCGCCTGTTTTCCTCATTGAGACACTGAAAATTCTGCCCAAGCAGATAAGCACTTGCTTCACAATTTTCACTAGATTTTATTGATGACTTCTTTTTATTTCTCATCATCTCTTCAACAATTCTTTGTTGCAGTCCATAACTAGTCTAGAATAAAAAATGATGTATTACTCGCCATAAAAACAAAAACTTTATACATAAATCAAATCCCAAACTATCAGATAAAAGAACCCCACAAACAAAAAAATACATAAAAGATCACTCTTTGATTGATAGAAACAAACAAGAATTTGACTTTTAGTTCTTTACAAAAAAAAATAGAGAGTTGATGAAGAAACTTACAAAGTTGATAACTTGTGTTGTTTGAGAATACAAATGAAAGAGGACGGGAGGCAAAGGGATAACGAAGAAACTTGTATATATAGGAAAATTATCAAGATTATGGTAATACTTTATGTCTTAAAGAAGAAATTAATAGTTTCTCTCATTCTTTACAATATTTTATTTGATGAGAAGAAGTCAAAAGAACAAATTTCAAATTTTAGTTTTTGTGATACTTCCTTAAGCATTTAATTTAATGAGTAGGAGCAACGAGAGTAAAATTAGAATTTTATTTAATTTACTTTCATGAGTCAGAGTTTAGAGGGTAAATTTTAAATTTTAGTTCTGGTACTTTCTTAAGTATTTAATATAATGAGTAGGAGTCAAGAGGGTTTTTTTTTTTGTTTTAGTGATATTTTCTCAAGAATTTAGTTTGATGAGTAGAAGTCAGGATCTAGGAGGATAAATTTTGAATTTTATTTTATTTCATTTGAGAAGAAGGAGCAAAGAGGGTACTTTTCTAATTTTAGTTAGCAGAGAGGGTAGATTCTGAATTTTAGTTCTGGTGATGTATTCTTAAACATTTAATTTGATATGTAGGAGTCAAGAAGGTAAAATTTTGAATTTAATTTGAAGAGTAGAAACAAGAAAAGTGAATATTTTATTTTATTTTATTTTATTTGATGATTAGAAATCACATAAGTTTCAAATTTTAATTTTTATGATATTTTCTCAATCATTTAATATAGAAAGTATGTTACATCTTGATTGTTTTAGAAATAACATTACTCTTAAATATGAATTAGCAATATATATTTAATATAATACATGAATATTTAAATAATTTAATAAGCAATAAATTTGAAAATTTATGAAATTTGCACATGCAAAAGATAAAAGAAATTGAATATTTCAATTAATTAAAATTGAAGGTGCTTAACAGAATATTATAAGGATCATTATCACAATTTATTGATATTTCAGAAGCTAAAAATAAATATATTATTTAAATTTCATTTAATTTAATTTAAAACATTTTAATTCGTTCTGGAAAAGTTGATTAAATTTACCTTTGGAGTTTTGAAATGTAAATTTTAAGAAAATAAGTAAGAACTACTTAATCAAAAAATTCTAAAGCAATAAAATTATTAATAAAAAGAGGATGAAGTTGGAAACAAGATTAAGGAGGGCGAGAGATATGATTTTTCCAATTGTTGAGTTCCTTCTCATTAGGTTCACTAAATTTTTTCCAAACAAATCTCCATTGATCATAAATATTTTAAAGCCATTAATATTACTCGATCAAGTGTCGTAATTTTGAAACGTTTTTTCTGTCAAATAACCCTATCTAACCAATTAATCTATTCAATTAGATTGTGCTAAAACATTGTTATCGCTAACCTCCACTTTTAAATTTCAGCCGTTAATATCTTAATGTTTCGATGTGATATTGCTCAACTTAAACCTAATCTCACAGTCTCTTGAGAATAACAAGCTATACAACGACATCAATAAGCGGGGGCCTTCAATTAACTACTATCAATGAACAATTATTCTTATACTTAAACTATTCGTAGTTTATATGCTTGTAAATCGTAGCTCAAGTTTCTAATCTTCTTTGACCTGATTAATCAACGGCATAATACACAAATATATCTTTTGACTTCCTCTGATCAACTCATATTTATGCCCTTCAACTTTGGGTGTGCACAAGTACACACTTAAACGTGTATAAAGTTGAACAAGTAGATACACATGATTCATACAAGACATAATATACGTAAGGCACCACGCAGGACACAATTATCCATGCCACATATGACGCATGTATCTATTTGTTCAACTTTTTACAAGTTCAAGTGTCTACTTGTACACACCAAAAATTGAAGAACAGAAATGTGAGCTGAGGCAAAGTTAAATGGCATATTTATATATTATACCTTAACAAATTTCATATCAAAGATTTAGTAAATATATTAACCCCAAATGATGATATAGTAGAATTGTGAAGTTATAGTATGATAATTGAGCCAAATACCATACCATAGGCCCATTTTACAAAAGACTTGGCAATTGTGTATTTATTATTACAATAAGGGGCTGATTTGAGCATATTTAACACGATTCACTTATACAAGTTTAGAAATACTTGTAATAGCATAAGTTCGTCAACATAAATCTTGAAATCAAAATATAGCCTGTCATATCACCTACTCAAAAATTATTTTTTATGATGAATGAATGATTATGTGACATGTTATGTCACCTACTAAGCTTTCTAATTTCTCAAAGAAAAATAAATCATCAATGAAACAAAGAAATTTGAGGAAAGTTTAGCAAAGAAATGGAAAACCAGTAGACTTCCATAATATGTGTCACGACCTAACCCACTGGGCCCTGCGGACACCTATCCTAACACCTAAGTAGGAGAACCCTCGATTTCCAAACGTTTAACATGCGGAACTTTAAGAAAACTGGAGATAAAGGAAATTCATAGAATTTTTATAAAATAAAGAGTTTTTAACCGATTCGAGTTAACTTGTAGAATAATTAACTCATAATTAACTCCCCTAGGGATCTAGTCTAAATGACGCAACTACCACCACATGGAAGGAAAAATAGGAGCTGTTGGAGATTGTCTTCGTCTTCACCTATGAAACATCCTACAACCAAAGTATGCGAAAAAGGAATAACAAAAGTAGTATCAGTACAAATCACACATACTGGTAGGCATCATCGGTCAACCCGATACCCACCGCATAATATAAAGAAATCGACTAGTAGGAAACAAGCAATAAGACCATTCACCTCTCCATCTTTATCCTCCTGCCTTTACAATTCTCGAATACTATAAAATATACTAGTACACTTGATTCTAACCCTTTTCTCTCTCTGTTCTCGATCATAACTCATCCTTTCTACCTCATATAAAAGTCTCTGTATATAACCACTTTAATTCCGCTAAATACTCATGACTTAGCCTTGCTTCTTTTTCATCACAACTCAGCTCTAGACGACATAATATATTCTATCAAGGCTCGCTAACCGTTTCAATGTGAATCCCCTTTTCAAAGTAGGACCTAACTACTTAACAATTACGACATGAACACCACCCCACTCCTTAACTCTTAAGAACACAAACAACCTCTCTAAAGTAACAAATAGTATACCAGGACCCTCGATCCCTACTTACCATACCATATCCTGATTGGGCTTAACAATTCACACTTCCTTCAATAATGAGATATATAACAAGTAAACACGACACATTAATCACACATATACAGAATGCATAATTCAAATATCATTCAGGAGCACCATACTAATTCCCAATATCCATGACGGGTAGATCTGAACATAGTAGTCACCAATCGTTCTCTCATAGAACCCACACCCAAACTATTACTGTGTCAGAACGTGACACCCAATCCAATATTTATGTGTCGAACGTGACCCGATCCAACGTATGTGTCAGAACGTGACACCCGATCCAATGCATGTGTCGCAATGTGACACTTGATCCAATGTATGTGTCAGAACGTGACACCCGATCCAGTCTGCACAACCACAATCATAATCACACCCATAATTAAGAGTTCACATAGTCATACAATCAACAATAGGTTCATAGAATGTAATTATACATACTTAGTCATTTCATCGAGTTCGATTCATAATCCTTTATTCACATAGAGACATGCATACAATGAAGCACTTAACTAACATATAACACATAAATAGGAAATAGAACCTTTATCTACCCCTAATTCCCAGGAAGAGGCTTCCTTCTGCGGACCCATCTTATTTACCAAACAAGGAGTATATGTATAATCGTCCCTTTTTTGGTGCTCAATGGCTTAAGCGTGAATTCTACCATCAATTAACAATGTCCTACGTAGTGAGCATGAATTTATGACTGCTCAATAAATAAACCTAGCCTACCTGGGTGCCACGCAGCTGCAAAGAGATTGTAGCTCCAATCCTGGCTTTCGTACGATGAGACGGTGGATTTTGTCTGGAATTCGCAAACTATCGACAACCTTGCGCTAGAAATATCTTCCTCCTTCCTTCCCAATCCTAGAGCAGCCTTTTGAGGCTTTATGGGGTGATCCTCACCTTGTTTTGGTATTTTGGAAAATAGGAGAAAATAAGACTTCGCGTCATTTAAGTTCTGCCCCGACCATCATGCTCTGGCGCTTCATGTCCCGCTGGAGCGCCGCCGCCCTAGCAGAATCATCTCTACTCTGGCGGGATGATGGGCCAAGTTCTTTCAATCTTTTGTCTTTTCTAAATAATGACGGTTTGGTTCGTTACAATAGATACCAATTTAACCATCGTTTATCCCCGAACGACTAGCGAAGCGATAAGCACAATCCCATTTGGAGTACTTCTAAACTAACTAATCGGTCTTCTATAGAACCACAAAGAATAGTGGTTTCCAATTTTTAAGTGCGAAAGGGGTCTTTACCCAAGGAACCGGTTAGGGAAATGAGGCAACACACAGAGAAAAAGGCGTCGAATTGTATATCCTGGCTCCGCCAGCGCGGCAGGGTTTCCGCTAAGGTGGGACTACTGTGGCGGGGGATCCAAATCAGTAAGAAGAGACAGAGGGGAACAGTTTCCCCATTTCCTTATTTTCTCTCTCAAAACTCCCAAATCTCTCTCAATTGCTTCGCTCCAAACATTAATCTTAAGGTAATTTTCGTGCTCCTTACTCTATTTACTTCAATACTTACTTAGCAATGTTTTCAAGACACTAAACATTCGGTTAGAAAGGCCTTGTGGTAGTTTTCAAAAATGTGAAAATAGGTTGCTTGATTTGCTAGAAAACATAGCATAGGCACACTCCTTACGTTCACAATGTCTCCACAACGTTCAGATACAAGGATTTCATGGAAATATGGTTGAAATGGTACCAAAATGGGTGAGGGAAGTTGAATAGTTTCTTGGTGTAAAACTCGGATTCGGGCACTATTTAGGGGTTGTATTGCTAGAATAATTGCATATTTAGGTACTAGGGTACTTTAGATACTATGATCTAATGAAAAATCTATTAAAACGATGTTTTGGGTGCAAAGGGGTGAAGTTCGTCCCAGATCGAGGCCGCTCTGGCAACCTTCATCCCGCAATGGCGAGATTTAGGCCGCTGTGGCGGGATTGGTAAGACAGTGGCCCCCATGCCACTTTAAATAGAAAATTTTCTTTTTCCTTAGCAAGGATTGACTAATCCCATGGAGTCCTAAGGTGTACATTTCATAAATTTTGCAGGTTTGTCTACTATGGCTGGAATTAACGAGGAAAATATGTCTTTCGTCTGGTTTCCTGATGCTGCTAGTTGGGAGAGACACCATGATCACCGGAACACCAAGTTCTTTTGTGAAAGGGGTTTCCACCTGCTGGGTCTAACGGAGAGAGCGCCCGCCTTTCATGCCCGGCTGATGGAGTTTGGTTGGTGTCCACTAACAGAGGCTCCTCCCGCCACGCGCTCTAGCTGGGTGAGGGAGTTTTACGCCATTCTCCCTACCGTTCGCTGGGACGATCCTCACCCTACCATCTACATCCGAGGAGTTGACATCCCCCTGAGCTCTTAGTTCATCAATGGAGTGTTCGAGGTGCTAAAAGTCCCTAATGTAGAGTACGAGGCAAAGCTGCGGAAGATGGATTTTTGATGGCTAAAGGATACACTAGTTGAGGCAACCCGTTAGGACCGGGTTTACTGGGCTACTACTGAGGGCGTCACCAGTACTCACTGGTCACGAGATGCCAAATGGTGGTTGCACTTGGTTTCCAGGAGGATCCAACCGTCAGACAACAGTACCGACGTGACCTTTTCTCGGGTATTGGTAGTGACTTTTTCTATGCAGGGAATAGGGCTAAACGTGGGTGCACATATCATTTCTTAGTGGAAGATGTTCTACCGGGGCAACAAAAAGGCATTCTTACTGCCTGGACTGGCAACAATGATGTGCAAGCGGGCAGGGATGCTTTCTTGGACACTGATGAGGTATTTCCTATGGATCCCCTCTTTCATCCCCTTTTGATAAGTTAGGCGTCCACCTCCGGTAGTAAGAGAAGAAAGACTGACGGGTCCCCTAGAAGTCAAGCAGCTGCTGAGGTAGATGACGAAAGAGAGGAAGATGAAGATGCCGACGACACTTTTCCTACCTAGTCCCAGCCCCCACTATCAGGTGCTTGTGTGGATGAGGACCTGGCAGATGTCTGTAGGATACTGGGAATCTCCTATGATAGTACTGCGACTCAAGTTCCACCCTCCTCTTCCCTCAAGATTGAGATGATCTGCCGCCAGCTGTGACATGAGAGGAAGAAGGGTCTAGAGAGGGACTGTCTGCTTGGCCGGATGTGGAAGGCCCTGAAGGTCATTTTCTCTTGCGTTTCCCCAGAAGGAGATTCCCCGACTCAAGCCGGGAGACTTTCGGGAGTTCACTTGGTTGAGCGAGGCATGGTCGGGTGAGAAAGCCCAGAGGACCTAGACTCAGACAGTGGTACTTCCCGTTCCCAAGGACCCTGATTGGTTTATCCGTCTTGGAAATAAATAAACAATATTTATTTTTTCCTTCTTCTTTTTCCTACATTTTTGTAAGCACAATATGGATGCTTGTTTTTGATGTTTTCACAGCTAATATTTAAATGCTAGGTGGTTATAACTTACTGTTTTATTGTTGAGTGCTGATTTAATTACAGGGATTAGCCTATGCACTATCCGGAGTTCATAGACGAAACAAGGGAAAAACAGAGGAGGCGGGGCTGAGATTCTGTCTCGCCCTATCCCGCTCTGGCGGGGGACTTTTTGCTCTAGTGGTCTCGCCCTGGCGAGAATGATCCTGCCCTAGCGGCTCCGACGGAACTAGTTCCCAGGATAACAATTTCCTGGGGTTCTCTCTGTTTCTAGAGTTTTCATCGACTCCTAGGGCCATGACTAAGCCTTTAGGATTATGCTCTTTGCTAGAATAGTCATTGTCCACCTCGAATCAACCCAATGGTAGACACTCCGGAATCCCTTCCCACTAATCCAACACAACAAGCATGCACATCCTAAGAATATGCTTATCACTCACACGGTTTATAATCAGTTGCAACACACGTCCATAATTCATTTATGAATCACATTGTAGTTTATCTCTAGACCTTTGCACCTAACCCAGTGATGACTCTCTTTCCGACAACAAGTTTACTAAACTCAAGCTATCATAACTCACATAATTTCGAACATTCGGTCAAGTACACAACATACATCGAACTATAGACAGGCAACACTGTGCACATAATCACATCATAGCATCCAAGTAAATGAACCTTACACACCAAAAGTTATTCAGACAATAATATGCACACAATCACAAATTTCAAGTTAAATCACACAGACAAGTAAAAGTTATAAATTAGTTCATTTTTTGGATGACCATTAGCTGATCATTCATACATTTATACAACCTCTAAGGCCAGATACTAATTGGAACCTTTTCGGTTCCAATTTACCTTGCTTGTGTCCCTTCCGCGGTAACTACGACCTGTAGTTCACATTGTTTAGATACCAATTGGAATCAGAAGATACCAATTGGACTCAAATCATACCACGAGTGATAACTCGCACGGAAGGAGAGAAGAAATCAAACGACTTCCTAGAATGCTTCATAGCTTCATGAAGATTAGATGTCGACGTCAACACACCAATCTACATGAGTCTATTCCATATTTGCTCTTGTACTGGGAGACCGGCAACCTAGGCTCTGATACCAATTTGTCACGACCTAACCCAACGGGCCGTGCGGGCACTTACTCTACACCTAAGTAGGAGAACCCTCAATTCCCAAATGTTTAAACAGGCAGAAAATTAAGAAAACTGGAGAGAAAACAAAATTCATGGAATTTATATGAAATAAAGAGTTGTTAAACGATTCGAGTTAACTCGTAGAGTAATTAACTCCCCCAGGGATATATTCTAAACAGGTACAAGAGCTTCTAAGATTACAAGGTATAAACATTATAGCAAATGATGCAGCTCCCACCACAAGGAAAGAAAAATAGGAGCTGTTTGAGATTGTCTTCGTCTTCACCTATGAAACATCACTGACCCTGCAACCAGACTATGCCAAAAAGGCATAGCAAGAGTAGTTTCGGTACAAACCGCACGTACTGATAGAAATCATTGATCAACCCGGTACCCACCGCATAATATAAAGACATCGACTAGCAGGACATGCAATAAGACCCTTCACCCCTCCACCTTTATCCTTATGCCTTTACAATTCTCGAATACTTTAAAATATACTAGTACACTTGACTCTAACCCCTTACTCGCTCTGTTATCGATCATAGATCATCCCTTCTACCTCATAGAAGAATCCCTGAATATAACCACAACAATTCCGGCTAACCACTCAAGACTTAGCCTTGCTTCTTCTTCATCACAACTCAGCCCTAGACCACATAGTATATTCTATCAAGGCTCTCTAACCGTTTTAATACGAATCCCCTTTTCAATGTACGACCTAGCTACTTAACAATTACGACATGAACACCACTCCACTCCTCAACCTTTAAGATTCCAAACACCCTCTCTAAAGTAACACATAGTACACCTGGACCCTCGGTCCCTACATACCATACCACATCCGATTGGGCCTGACCAATAAAAGTTCATTTAGTAACGAGATATATAACAAGTAAACACAACACATTAATCACACATATACACAATCCATAATTCAATCATCATTCAGGAGCAACTTACTAATTCCCAATATCCATGAATGGTAGATCTGAACATAGTAATCACCAATTTTTCTCTCATTGAACCCACACCCAAACTGTTAGTGTGTCAGAACGTGATACCCGATCCAATATTTATGTGTCGGAACGTGACACCCGATCCAATATATGTGTCAGAATGTGACACCTAATCCAATGTATGTGTCGGAACATGACACCCGATCCAATATATGTGTCAGAACGTGACACCCGGTCCAGTTAGCACAACCACAATAATAATCACACCCATAATGAAGAGTTCGCATAGTCATACAATCAGCAAAAAGTTCATGGCATGCAATTATACATACTTAGTCGTTTCATTGTGTTCGATTGATCATAATACTCTATTCACATACACGCATGCATACAATGAAACACTTAACTGGCATATAGCACATTAACATGAAATCGAACCATTACCTACCCCTACTTCATAGGACGAAGCTTCCTTCTACGGTACCCAACTTATTTAACAAACTAGAAATATATGTACAACCATCCTTTTTTCGATGCCGAATGGCCTAACATGAATTCTGCCATCAATTAAGAATATACTATGCAGCGACCGCGAATTTACGTTTACTCAATAAATAAACCTAGCCTACCTAGCGCCACGCAGCTGCATAGGGATTGTTGCTCCAATCCTGGCTTTTAGACGACGAGACAGTGGATTTGGCCGAGAATCTGCAGGCTATCGACAACCTTGTGCTAGAAATATCTTCCTCCTTCTTTCCCAAGCCTAGAACAACCTTTTGAGTGTTTCTGGGGTGATTCTTGGTTTTTTTTTTTTAGGTATTTTGTGAAAAATGAGAAAATAAGACTTCACATTATTTAAGTTCTGCCCCGATGATTTAACATTTCAAGCACACCTCATCAAATTTTAGGTGTTCAACGATCGTAAATCAGTATAAAACCCAACTAAATAAGTTGGGGTCGCTCCCACAGAGAGTAGTTCTATTTTGAGTTCGACCATGAAGTTATAACAGTGACTTTTGCAGATGAAGGAATAAATTTTTTAGGAAACTAAGGACCAAACTGTCAGATGTAATCACAATTCCAAACGAGTAGTGTTTAGACTGCAAATATACTTCAACAATAAACAAGGAACAATCAAATAGGGCAACAATGCTTGGGGGATTGACTAACCAACTATGAAGTTTAACTCAACGGGTTCAAATCACTACCAACAATGTTAATTCATCATGCGTAGAACGGACTGTAGGTAAGGCACTTTTCTCTCGAATAATTACCTTATTTCTACTGAGTTCTTTTGAACCTCAACGCAATCCATAAGAAGACTAGCCCACAATATCATCAAATCTACTCTCTCGAGCTAGATACAAAAGAAGGGGTCTTGAGTTTCGCTTTCTCAAGCTGAAACCGTCATGACCCACTAGCTATGGATGTCGAGTTACTACCTTAGCTTTACACTTCACTCTCAAGCAAGCATAAAACCCTGAGGTATATTGCACTAAACATACAATATGGGAGTTAAACCACGGTAATAACTCAGATCCACTTCAAATTAACATAAAAAATCGATAATTACTAACACCCATTAAGTGAAACGCAACAGTTGGTTACATTGTCAAACCCCCAAGATTGGGGTTTTAGCTAATCATTGTATAAAGACAAAATTTGATACCTGCTACATGTTCTGTAGCTGGGTATGTGAAAATCGAAAGTCTAAAATGAATAATATCTTCTCTATTTCAATACGCAATTGAAAAACCTTGCTAAAATTACTCAAAATCAACAATACCAATGTTTTTGCTCTATATCTTTTGTTCCTCACAATTTCTGAATGCTTTCTCTCTCCTCCAAAAATCAATGTATACTAATATGAGGTGTGGCTTTTTGGAGTCAATTGACGAGGAAAGTCAGGCTTCACCGACCATTCGGCGACTCTCCAATCATCCTTTCATCTCGCCTTCTTTCTTCACATATGACTTTCACACTCACAAAGAGGAAGACATGCATGAGTTCACCCATAAATTTTCCCTTATTTTCCAATCAACGATCATTTCAGCTCACTCAAGATCAAAAAGGTCTTTTCAAGGTTTGTAACGGGGCTGAGTGCATGTATGGTCATTTAAGCTTAGTGGTTGCTAGCCTCATGAAATGTGGTATGAACATCACCTTTCTTCCTTTTCTTCAGCATTGTTACTCATGCTCAAAATTTGCCTCCTTATTAAACTTCCAATGGATTACCGGACACCCCATTTCTTTTGCAACTTTCACAACTTTATTTCACAAGTTTTTCATTCTTTTTATTTTGCTTACTTCTTTTCTTTCACTTTTGTTTTATATGGAGGGGTTCTATCTTTTTTCAAGACCATGGCTCGAAGGGGAATTTTTCACACTTCTTGATTTACCTTCTCTTTTCACCAAACCCCAACTTAGGCTTTTGGCCTATGTCGGCTATTCAAACGAACCACACTTCATGAGGATTATGGGTGAATTGATAAAGAGGGGTCACAATTTCTCAAGTTCCTTCCAATTAAAGGATAAGGCTCAAAGGGGTCCAAGCAGGGTTCACACAACTCACAAGGTTTGCCACAAAACAGGTATATTGTCAAATTATTTCACTTATCAAAATCGTTGCCTAATGTCATTTCAAGAGCTTGCATCACTTAGTCAACCGGACCAACGGGGTAAGTTCTACGTGTCACCACACAAGGTTCAAAGTAAGCTCATCACACAAGGCATTGACACCAATATCAAACGAGACTCCACACTTTTGCTAGTGTGCAATGCTTAATACAAGAGAGTCATTCGATATTTGTCTAGTCACAACGAGATGCAAAAAGTTCACACATTGTTTATGCAACTTCATTTGGCCTCATCGTAGCCGCGCGTTCATTTTTGTTCGATTTAGAGCACGATTCAAGTCATCGGTATTGATCATAACCTATACTCAAATAACTTTGTCGAAATTAAAAAGGACTCAATGACCAAACACCTACCACCCCAACCAAAAGCATCCAACATTGTCCCAATGTGCATAGAGAACAAACAATAATAATAAAAAAAATAAAGGTAAACTACTGGCATGTAAATACGCAGAGTAGGGTGACAAGGAATCTTCACTAGGTGCCCATTTGGCAAAATCTTGTTATAGTCGCCGAACTGCTTGGCGATTCGTCCAATGGTCCGGCTATCGCCGATATTTCCAGTGTGCAATCCATCCATGAAGGAGCGAAAATTTGAACAAGAAGGAGTCCGCCTAATATATCGGTACATCGCTTAATGGACTTGAAACCTTGCTGAAAGATCCAGTAGGTCCGACTATCAGAGCTAATATAGAAAGGCGGTGACAGTCGGTTCGTCCAATCACTTCGGCATGTTGTCGAGTGATGAATGTCCCCCGCCTAATGCTCCGGTATCTCAGCCCCACTTTCGATGTCAAGAAGGTGATCTATGTCATGCTCGCCAAATGGACTCGGCGATTCACCGATGGAATCCTCTCCTCGCAAAATCACCTACACCTGCACATTTAACTCACATTATTTGAAACACTAACACTAGGTTGCCTCTAAAGAAGCGCCTTATTTAACCTCGTGGCACGACATGAAAATGTTCTCAAGCATCTTCCAGATACACCACTTCAATTACAGAAATCTCCTGGCATTCTCCAAAATACGACTTCAAGAGTTGCCCATTCACCTTGAATGCAAAGCCTTCTTTACCTTTGACTTCAATGGCACCATTTGTGAACACCCGTGTTACTCTCAATGGACCTGATCATTTGGATTTGAGCTTTTCCGGAAAGAGTCTTAGTCGAGATTATATAATAACACCCAATCTCCAACTTGGAACTCCCTTTTGAAGATTCTAGAATCATGCCACTTCTTCATCTAATCCTTGTAAAGAGATGAACTTTCATAAGCCCTGAACCTGAATTCATCCAATTAATTTACCTGCTCTACTCTTCCTTTTGCAGTCTTTGCCCAGTCCAAATTCAGAGCCTTCAATGCCCATAATGCTATGTATTCCAATTCAACTGGTAAGTGGCAAGATTTCCCACATACTAGCTCATACAGAGACATACCGATTGGTGTTTTGTAGGCGGTGCGATATGCCCACACAGCATCATCTACCTTTCTAGACCAATCAGTCATATTTGTAATTACTGTCTTAGCCAAGATACTTTTGATCTCCCAATTCGACACTTCCACTTGGCCACTCATTTGAGGATGATACGTGGTTGCTATTTTATGTCTCACTCTATATTTGTTCAATACGGACGCAAAAAAATTGTTGCAAAATGGGATCCCCTATCACTAATAATAGCCCGAGAAGTACCAAACCTTGCAAAGATGTAGCATTTTAAGAAATGAATGACACTTCTCCCTTCATTGTTTGGTAGTGGCACAGCTTCCACCCAATTAGAAACATAGTCTATTGCCACCAAAATGTACTTATTACCAAATGAACTTACAAATGGACCCATGAAATCTATTCCCCAAACATCGAATAACTCAACATCAAAAATAGGTTTCAGAAGAAGCTCATGTCTTCTAGATACTCCACGTTATCTTTGACATTATGTACATTTTTTAACAAATTCATGGTCATCTTTGTAAAGGGATGGCCAGTAGTAACCACTTTGGAGGATTTTAGCAGTTGTACGCACTCCATCATGATGACCTCCAACCTGTGAAGAATGACAAGCATGGATAATTTCATTGAATTCCTCTTCCGGTACACATCTCTGAATGATATGGTTTGCACACTCTCTGAACAAGTATGGTTCATCCCAAAAGTATTTCTCAATATCGAATAAAAAATTGTTTTGTTGATAGAAGTTCAGTTCTTCCAGTATCAACCCATACACTACATAGTTAGCAAAATCAGCATACCAAGGAGTTTGTTGTAGAGTCACCGTGAATACCTATTCATCGGGAAATGCATCACTTATGTCTACCTCCAGCTCGTCATTTTCCTTGCATTCTAATCCTGATAAGTAGTTAGCCACCTGGTTTTCACAACCTCTTCTATATTTGACTTCAAATTCAAATTCTTGCATGAGTTGCAACAATAACACCCACCTTATCAATCTTGGCTTGGCATCCTTCTTTCCCATCAAATAACGCAGAGCAGCATGATTAGTGTGAACAACCACTTTAGTGCCTAGCAAGTATGTCCGAAATTTGTCAAACGCATATACCACCACAAGTAATTCTTGTTCTGTACCTGTGTAGTTACGTTGAGCACCATTATTAGTTTTTCTTAAATAGTAAATGGAGTGAAATAGTTTGTTGCGTTTCTTCCCCAACACGACACCTAATGCCGTGCCACTTGCATCACACATCACTTTGAAGGATTCTGACCAATCGGGACTAATGATAACCGAGGTGCAGATCAATTTTTCTTTCAAACACTTGAAGGCCACCATACACGCATCATCAAAGCGGAATTTCACATCCTTCTACAAAAGTTTGCGTAAAAAGTGTATAAGTTTTGAGAAGTCTTGGATGAATCTCCGGTAAAAGCCAGCAAGCCCCAAGAAACTACGAATACCCATCACCAAAATTGGTGGTGGTAACTTCTCAATCACTTCAATCATTGCTTTATTAACCTCCAACTTTTTTTGTGACACTTTGTGACCAAGAACTATACCTTCCCTAACCATGAAGTGGCATTTTTCCCAATTTAGTACCAAATTTGTCTCCACACATCTTTGAAGGACCTGTCTGAAGTGTGCTAAACATGCTTCAAAAGTATCACCCACAACCGAGAAGTCATCCATGAAAACTTCCATTGAATCTTCCACCATGTCAACGATAATAAATAACATGCAACGTGCCGGAGCATTACATAATCCAAACAACATCCGCTTGAAAGCAAAAGTTCCATATGGGCAGGTGAAGGTGGTTTTCTCTTGGTCTTCCGGAGCAATAGAGATTTGATTATAATCGGAGTTCCCATCCAAAAAGCAATACCATCCTCTTTCTGAATGTCGATCAAGCATTTGATCCATGAAAGGCATGGGAAAGTGATCTTTTTTGGTTCACGAGTTTAATTTCTGGTAATCCATGCATACTCTCCATCTGGTTACTGGTCTCATAGACACAAGCTCTCCCTTTTCATTTGGGACCACAATGATGTCTCCCGTTTTTGGAACACATTGTACCGAACTTACTCACTTGTTATCCATAATAGGGTAGATCACACCTGCATCCAACCACTTTATTATCTCCTATTTTACCACCTCTTGCATCGGTGGGTTTAATCTCCGCTAATGTTCAACACTCGATTTACATTTACTATCAAGCTGAACCTTGTGAGCGCAAATACCGAGAGGAATGCCCACTATGTCAATGATAGTCCATCCTATAGCTTTGATATGTCTTCTCAACACCTCAAGAAGCAATCTTACTTTCCATTCAAGCAAATCAGCTACAATGATTACATGTAAGGTGTTATATGCCCCCCAATAAAGCATATCAGAGATGGGAAGGAAGCACTTTCAAATCAAGCATCGGTGGTTTCTCCGTTGATGGCTTTGCGGAAGAACTTTCTCAATTCTTTAGATCAATGTCCAGCTTTCAATGGAGTCTTGGACTATTCTCCCAAACCCGAAAGAGCAGCTACTACCTTTTCAAAGCCTTGAACTTTGAACTTATCATAGGTAGCAAGCACGACCTCAAGTGGTTCACTCATACACATCAAATCGCTCACACTAGCCACCGCCTCATCAATAGCATCAATAGTAGAGACCACGTGAATATTGCTTGGGTGCTTCATTGACATACACACATTAAAGGTTACTTCATCTTCGTTCACCCAAAACTTCAATTCCCCACTTTCAACATCCACCAAAGCTCTCTCGATTTCCAAGAATGATCTTCCCAAAATAATGGGAATTTCAGCATCGCTCTCGCAATTGAGAATGACAAAATCAGCCGAGAAAATGAATCGGTCAACCTTTACCAAGATGCCGTATCCCCACGGGGTGTTTCATTGATCGGTCTGCCATCAAGAATCTCATTGTTGTGGATTTTGGTTCACCCAACCCAAGTTGTTTATAGATTGCATATGACATTAGGTTGATGCTTGCTCCTAAATCACATAGGGCCTTGGAAAATTGGAGCATGCCGATGGTGCAAGGGTTGGTCAATGCTCCGAGATCTTCTTTCTTTTTGATCATCTGCTTAGTCATAATTGCACTACAACTATGAGAAACTTCAATTGTTTCAAAGTCCAAGCTTCTTTTTATTGTGACTAACTCCTTCATAAACTTGGCATAGCCCGGCATCTCCAACAATGCCTCCACTAGAGGGAGATTAATCGATAATGTCTTGAACACCGATAAAAACTTCTTGATCTTCGCATCCTCGTTCTTCTTCTTGAGGTGTTGGGGAAATGGAGGAGGTATTTTGGGTAGAGGTTGCACCATTTTTTAGATTGGATTACTTTTTTCCACATCTTTTTGTGACCCTTTGGCAATACTTTGTTGGATGAGTATTTCTTCTTCCTCAATACCTTTGTCTTCTTCATGAGCTTGAGCTTCGTCATTGCCCATCACATCACCTACCGCTACCTTTCAACTATGCGTAACCACAACTAGACCTCTATCACCATTTTCCCTCATCATATTTGGTTCCAATTGTGCTGAAAGTAAACTCAACTGACCTTCAAGTTGCTTGATTGCATCCCCGTGACAGTTCACTCTATTGTTCAATGACGAAAAATCAGCTTTCATCCATTTTAACAAATCATCTGAACCATCAACTTTGTCAAGGATGTGCGACAACAAATCATCCACTCGGGGACTACTTGCACTCTTTTTTGACTTTGGGCTTTCAGTTGATTAAGTGTGGTCTTCTTCATGATCATCCTCTCTTCTCCAATAATCACTTCGCTCAGCCCATTTTTGATAGTATCTTCTTTGCTCTTCCTCTTTGTGAGAGTTCCAACCTTGATCCCCACATCGCGTATCTATTGGAATTCCAACCTTGATTCTCCCCCGGCTTTGAATAGCCCGAGGAAGAACCCTCCTCAACTCTAAGCACTCCAATTGTTCCCTTGGGCTTTTTCATGTTCTCTAACACATGTGGTCATTGTAGTTTCATTTGGGCTAACATCTTCTTTATGTTCTCTGCCCTTTCTCTTTCCTTATCAAGGTGCTCTTGAGTCATTCTAAAACAAAAAGTCAAAACTTGATCTTCTTGAGTGTACCAAGCTTGATTTATTTTCGTCATATCATCAAGAAGAAATGAAGCTACCTCAAATGATTGCAACATTATCCCCCCTCGAACCAATTGATCAGCCACTCCGTTATTTACCGAATCGAGACTCCGATAAAAATATTATAGTAGCAAATCGTTTTGTAGCCAATAAGTTGGGCATTGAAGTAGGAGTTTCCTTAAACCTCAACCACGTTTGATGGATGGGTTCACCCTCCAATCGCTTAAAACCTTGAATGTTATCTCTGAGTTTCAGGAAAGAACCTAACATTGAATGCCATGGTGAGCTCATCCCACAATGTGATAGAATTCTTTGGTAACTCAACCAACCATTTGCTAGCTTCCCCCGCCAGAGATAGTGGAAATAACCTTAGCCGGAATGATTCTTGCAACACATTCTTGAATGAAAACGGGCTATAAATATCTATAAAATTTCTCATATGCTCATGTGGGTCTTCATGAGTAAACCCTCCATAGATTCCCTTCATTTGGAGGAGATGAAGATTTGTGCTCGTGACATCAAATATAGCATCATTTTCAGATAACATTAGGAAGATTGTACCGATTCCACCCAATTGGATTTGATTGTGCACACTATTAACATCATCAACATCATCTTGGTAAACTGTTTAGCTACCATTCATCTCTGTCTCACTCATTCTCTCTTATGCTCAACATAACCAACACAAACATAAGACAACCTAAATTGAATCAACTGCAGCCGATAATTTCACAGGTTTAACTTCGATAAAAGAACTCTAAACGACGCTACTCCCCGGCAGTGGTGTCATTTTGATTTAACCTTTCAAGCACACCTCATCCAATTCTAGGTGTTCAACGATCGTAAATCAATATAAAACCCAACTAAATGAGTTGGGGTCGATCCCACAGAGAGTAGTTCTATTATGAGTTCGACTATGAAGTTATAAAAGTGACTTTTGCAGCTGAAGGAATAAAAGTTTTTTGAAACTAAGAACCAAACTTGCAAATGCAATCACAATTCTAAACGAGCAATGTTTACAGTGCAAAACTACTTCAACTCGAGGTTGGTTGAATTACTTATAGGGAGAAGTATTCTTAGGATGAGATTTCTTATAGAGGTAAAGAACCCGAATCTCATGATTTAAATTAGAACAATCACCATATTTTAAGTACTTTGTGATTTTGAGTTAGGCTTGAATATATTAAGAGTATCCCCTTCCATCCGCAGTTTAACCATCATTCGAGGACGAATGATCCCAAGTGGGAGATATTGTAACACGCCAAAAATTTCTAAGTTAAGACTCAAACTATTCTTCATTTACTTGTAGGGTCATATAGGGTGATTCATAAAATACCCATATGTGTAAAGGTAAGTTTTTTATTGCGGGATTGATTTGGATATGAATTAAGGTCACTAGAATCCCCTATCACAAAGTAGAGTTGAAAGTTTCCTTATTAATTGAGTTTTGATGTAAGATTCTACTTGAGTCAACTTTAAATGACCATATCTCTTAGAATATAAAGAGTTACATGGCCCATAACCAATAAAGGTAAAAATATTTGAATCTTCTTTCCAACGACACCAATTTCGCATCAATCTAATTTCTAAGTGAAAAGTTATGACCATTTTAGTACTGCTGCAATGAAAATCCATTTTAGCCGTGGGAAAATTCTAAATAAGGTAATTTTCTTCTCTTTATACCACTAGGAAAACCTTAAAAACGAATTTCGTAACTCCTATAAACCCTAAACAATCCTATTTCCATCTTTTAACCCATCATTCTCTTCTCTCTCAAACCCTAAGACAAAACCTTAAGGGAAAATCAAAGTAGAAGACTCCATTTAAGATTCTATCAATCATTTTCAAGATTATGTCATTTGTTTAGAAGATTCTTCTTCAAGGTAAGTCTTTCTCCAACAATTTCATTCTTTCCAGCTCAAATTCCTCCATACAATTATGAATCACTAATGAAAATCATAATTCTTGGCCATAGATATTTCAGGAAACTAATTCAACAATCTCAAGAAAGGTTTTCTTGATTGTTTACCTTCAAGCTAGGGTTTCAAGACTTCTAACGAAGTTCTTCAAGATTCTTCAAGAACCTTGTTCTTCCAGGTAGGTAAGACTATCATAGTGTTGGACTAATTCGTCCTCAAACCTTACATCTACTTTCAAATCAGCAAAAGAGAAATCTAGGATTATACCCCTAGATTTGAGTATTCTTGAGATAAGTTGATTTTGAGTTCTTTAATTCGTGATTCTTTAAAAAATATATTCCTAATCATTGAGTTTATATATTTTTATTGAGATCTTTAAGTTGATTTGTTCATGTTTATATTTCAGCATGAACCCTATTTGGAGTTGTAAATCTTGAGAAGTTTTTAAAAGACAACACTTGAGTTTTAAACTGAGTTTTTGAGAAAGTTAAAATGAGTTTTGAGAAAGAGTTTCTAGAACATGATTAGTACGTCATCAATGTTTAAGCAATATGGTATCTAGTTATGTCATGAATGTTTAAGAAGTATGGTATCTAGTATACCATAAATGATAAAGCAATATGATATCAGGATATATTATCAATGTTTATGTAGTATTACTTCCTGAGTCATCAATGATCATATTAAAATATGATTTAAAGATAGAGTTTTCAAGTATGAATTGAGTAAGAGTATAAAGGGACTATGTATTCGCAAATGTATCAGTTTTTACATTGATAAAAGAGAAATTTTTATTTGTAAATGAGTTATGAGTTCAAAAGATATTTCTAGAGCAATTACCTCTTTTAAGAGGATAGTTTGAGCAATTATCTCAAACAAGAGCAAGAGTTGTGTTTTAAACATATGAGCATGAGTTATATATATTATTTAGAGTGTATTGAGCAACAATATGGGGATGAGTTCAGACAACTCAAAATCCTCATAAACCATGTATGCCAACATGGGTAAAGGATCATACTTTTTAGATGATTCCTTATTGCTTTTTATGCATAGCTTAGTGGATCCACTTAGTTGAGGAATTCTATACCCCAGCAAGGTATAGGACGGTTCTTAAAGTGTGGGCAAGACGTTGTATCATCATGTAGCTCATAGAAATGGTTGTCGATTAGAGAATCTCCCAAATAGAGTTAAAAGTGTACTTTTATTATATCACTTAGTATGTTGAGTTCAGAGATGGGTAAGTATTTTGTAAAGTTTTAATTATTTCATTTCTTTATTTTTTTTTACATCTAGTTAAGTATATATCAATATTTATTGAACATTAAATTATTTTTATATTCATCTATATTACATACTCGTAAATTTAATGTACTAATGTCATTCGACCTGCGTCTTTTAATGATGTAGATACAAATTCTTAGGATCCTCAACACGAGTACATAGAGATCATTATTTTGTCAACTTTTGAGTAAGACCTTCATGCTTCCAGAGGACTCTAGTTATGTGAGTAATTTAGTAATAGTTTTGAGGAGTCATTGCTCTTTTTACGACACTCATCTTTATATAGTAGAGGCTTCATAGATGTGCAGTTTTGGAGAGTCTTTCAGTTTCAAATATTTTATTTAAAACATATGTTTCATATTAAATATATTCAGCAAATTTTTGAGATTCAGTAAAGTATTTTTAAACATTTATTTTAATTTGAAGCTTATGTATGCTCAAGTTAGTCTTCCGCTTGTAATAAGCCAGGATGAGGGTTCGCTTAGGACCAACAATGGTTCTTGAGTGCCGGCCACATCTAGGGTATAGGCTCGGGTCGTGACAAACTTTTTATCAGAGCACAAAGTTCAAGTGTCCTAGGGTGTCTATGAAGTCGTGTCAAGTAGGATCTTATTTATGGTTTGTGAGGGCCCCATTTTTGTTATCACGCCCTGAAGCTACCTCTAGAACGCGGACACGGGACCTAGGATCACGAGTGATACCAAGCTAACCCTGCTGGTATATCATAAGCATAATTAAAGATTTACTAAAATAGAAATAATGTGCAGAAGCTAGAAACATATCGTAAAATGAAATGATGGGCAATACAAAAAAACTATCTGAAGAAATAATCTATGAGTTTAATGACAACTGAAATATCAAACCCAAAGCTAAAACTGAATCTAACTATGTCTGAAATAAAGACTCTATGTGACTAGAGATAGTGGGACATGCCCCCAGCTAAGTCTAGTAAAACTAAAGACCGAAGGTAGAAATGTAATCATGGCAATCGTCCTCGAATAATGAGGACTCACCATTGATGTTGCTGAACGTGAGATCGGGAATCGATCTATGCGTAATCTAAAAGTTGAGGACCTAAACTTACATCACGAGAAGATGTAGCGCAGAGTGTGTGTAAGTACTTGAAAGGTAATGAGCATGCAGTATAGAGTATAGATGAATAAACATATATAACTGAACAAAACATATAACTGAGCGATGATATAAGATGAGCATAATACTATACTGAAAATACTGAACATGAACAAACTGAATGCAATGACCAAGTTTATACATGCTGAAACTGAATGTTGAACTATAACAGATAACTTGGTCAATATAATCGAATCTGACTATGGGAGCTACTAATAAATGACATAAAACCACATGAGCTAAATGTGGTGTCCGATGTATACGACCCATAGAGAGGATCCAATATACCCTGCCAGAGGTATAGAGGCCTAAGTAGCGTGACCACTAAAATGTAAAGCCCATAGAGGGGATTTATAAACCTACGGGGGCACGTAGTTCTGGGACTATTCGAGTATGTTGAACACTAGTCCACTCGGTCTAAGCCTACTCCTAGTTAAAATGTGTATAATCAATATTATGATCGAAATACTTAAGTATTGGATAGCTCATTTACTAACATGCAAACTCTGAGAATGCAACAATTATAACTGATAATGTTACATTCTTAAACTGCAGCATGTATATCTATTTGGACTGACCTATCATGTCTAATTCATGAACTAAACGAATCTACACAACTAGGGTTTTTAGTATCATGCAAGAAACTAAGAAACAATATGATAATCTGATTTGGATCATTGTAATAGCTAAAACCCATCAATTTCTAACATTTAAGAAACCCTAGGTATAGATAATAATAATAATAAAAGAATCAACAGTCTACTTGGCGATCCGCCAAACTGCTATCCTTATCACCTTCTTTCTTGCCTCCTACATCTAATCGTCATGGAAGTTTAGGCGAGCTACATGGAGGTCATCAATCCATTAGAAAAAGTGTTCTAAAAAGTAAAGTGTTTTCTCTCAAAACATTCTCCTGAACATAGTTGTTCAACTTATTAATCGAACTCTCTTAAAAGTCTATCATTTGGGTTGGTGATTGAACTGTTTAATGTTTGGGCTTTGATTTTATGAGTCTGTTCTAAGCCGAATAGAATGAAGTACATATTTGTGGTGGTTGACTATGTGTCTATATGAAGTCCACAAGCTGACTTTACATGCCCTCCCTCTTCATCTGTTCGAATCTTTGGAAGAATAGATGAGCAAGGAAATATGGTGGAAAAAATTAATCTCTACTATAGTTAAATGTTCCATTATTAAGGATATCACCACCCTTTTGCATGTGGTGTACCTTTTTCAAGCTTGTATGAACTTCAATGGGAGTTCATCTATATTCATCATATCATCTCTATTTCAATTCCTTTTGAAGTAAGATTTAACATCACTCATCACGTCTTCTCTATTCCAATTCCTTCCGAAGTAAAATTTTACATTATTCATCATTTCGTCTCTGTTCCAATTCCTTCTCAAGTAAGATTTCACGTCATTCATCAAGGCGTCTTTGTTCCAATTACTTTCAAAGTAATATTTCACACCATTCATGGCTTCAATTTTTCTAAAAAAAA
>JAJOOF010000699.1:0-47924 GCA_029582545.1 Solanum lignicaule
CACAATCAAATTAAAAACAAAATACCTGAATTCAAGATTCACGTATCATATATATCTATTTGTTTAACAACACCTAGGTATCAGTATATATCTATCATCGTTCAACTCTAAAAAATATATTCATAATTAAGTTTCTTGAAAGACATATTTATTTCAAGATTTCCTAAACTATCACAAAGCACAAACACAAGCTTATATAAATTTTTATTTTTGCTTCAACTCCTCTAGTATATATACACTGAAAAATAAATATGCCATAAATTCATCAAAGAAAGTTTAAAGATTGCTTAAAACCTCAATTTAGACCTTAATCATAAGAATCTAGATATATATAATATTTCTGTCTAGAAACTCACATGTCACATAGATATATCACATCAAAAAGTGCAATTGGATAGCGAAGAAAAATGAAAAAAGATAAAATTAGAACAGAAGTGAGCACAGAAATGAAGAAACTGACCAAGAATTGTTACATGTTTTTAGAATCTTTGATAGCTAGGAAGTTGTCTGTTTGAGTATTATATAGAGAGAGTGTGAGGACATGTGTTGGATTGAAATTTGCATGTCATGCAGGTGGCAGTGGTGATAAAAACATGAAATAAAACGGCCGCAACAGTGAAGTTTTGTCTGTTATTGATATTTACTTAAATTTATTTATTAGGCATTTCTTTGCTTAGAAATTGTGAATGAAAGGAGCAATAAATTAAAAGGATTATGTTCATGTAAAAAAAAAACTAGCAATATGTTCTATTATTTCTAGTAGAGTTGGAGTTCAACATAGAGTTATGTTGAATTATAAATTTTGTTAAAAATATTTTGAATAGTGTTTATGCTTAAATTTAATACTTGAATACCAAAAAATTGATTTTTCTAAATATGGATGGATGTGTTAGACAAGTGAAAATTTCTAAAGTGATTGAAAATCTCCATTTCAAGAACAAAAATTGATGTGATGACACTTTTCATTTCCCACCAAGAAAAGTCAACCTCAACCTAAAACCACAAAAGAAATGCGAAAATTAAATCAAGAATAACATAAAAGCGGAAAGCTTATTCATTCAATTATAGCTCCAAAACCATGTTGTGATGTGTAAAAGACTAATGCATAAAATGCGAAAATGAAATATAAATATAAGTCTCAATGTCTTAGATTCTAGAATAGAACAAAGCATAAAATAAGTCCAAGAAAACCCACCGGGATGAGAGTCAACTACCTCTCAATTTCCTTCAAAACCCTCAAAAAATAAACATAGAGCAATCACACGGTATCATGCTTGAAGCCTACAAAAGTGTAGAAGCAAGGAGTCAATACCAACCAACACGGTATTCAAAAAATAACCAAGTAAACAAGGTAAAACAACCTAGAAAACGAATACTCCTTTCATCCTAACCTAACCTTCTCAAGCTACAACCTGTATAGAAACCAACACAACCTAAAAGTTCACAATACACAACTCACAAGTTCTCATATTCATAATCCAACAGTAACATTCAAAATGTCATCAAGTATCCAATATGAATATAACAAGTTTCAAGTAAATTAATCACAATTATCGAGTTCATCAAAGCACATTAATAAAGTACAAGGAACATAATAATTCAAGATTTATCACGCACAATGTCAATCAGAATTCATGGGAACCATTCATAGTTCATGAACTCACTGGTAATGACCTCGACATCCATATCCCTCACCGGAAATGACATCGGCATCAATAAAACATTAGTTAGAAATGACCTCGACATCAATTACCGCCACATGTCTCATCACGGTGCATATAAATCAATTGAAATGAGTAATCTCACACCACAAGAATAGATAATATTTCATTTCCATAAAAATGCCATTAAATCATTTCATCAATGAACACTTTAGGGCTCAAATCAAGACAAATTCACAAGTATCATGATCAACACATTGCCTTTTATTTAATCCCCTCTTTATTTATTAATATTAAACAAGTGGAACAATGAACCATTCACCTCATTCCCATTACACCCCAACACACATAATGGAGGGAAATACACGAATCAACTAGATTTACAAAGTTTACAAAATCACATGTCTTAATTTAATCAACGCCAAATCACGGCTTGGTCTTCCACATTAGAAAAATATCCAATGTCGCAAAATCTAGTTCAATGAAGCAATCACAATAAGATTTATGAAATAACAACTGCTGATTCATACATTTTGAAAACTAGATCAATCAACTTAACACCCCAACTGGGAAAATAAGGTTTGAATCCAAAACTCATCAAAACATTACTAAAGGCATTTGGAAGTCATTGGTAAAAGCCATTTATGAAAAGTACTTAAAATCAATTCACAACCAACATTTCACTTTAGAACTCGAGTTCTTGAAAAACCTTGCCATCTTCTAATCAAAATCCCAAACTTTGATGTGAAAATCAATAAATAGATAAAGATAATTGAAGTAAATATTAGGGTCATAAAAGCTTACCCAAATGAATTAGCACAAGAAATCTCTTCAAAATTGCCTCCAAGGGCTTTACAAAGGTCAAAATTGGAAAAATGGCTAAGACCCCAAAAATGGAAGGTCTAAAACCCCCTCAGATGTCGCAAAATTGACCAATGGTTCGTAAAAGTGATCCCCCGATAAAATTTGACCCTCTCTATCACAAAAAAACTTTCGCCAAAGAGAAGGTTGTGATTGCAACACACCCTATCATGTTCGCAAAGGTCAAGGGTATAGACCTCTCATGAATGTGACCGATTCATCGTTAAATCGAGTTGTCCATCGCTAAAGCGAAGCACACAAACACCAGAAAATATCAGCTAACTCTCACTTCATCAAAAGGACCCTCGTAATTCATTCATAATCCCATTCACTCAATCAATATATGCAAATCAACTATAATCGACGTTCGAGACTCAATGGAACTGTTGTAATACGAATCCCAGTTCTTCTTGACCTGAAATCCATGAAAGTTACAATAAATGAACATAACACCTAAAAAGTCTAATACATGATTGTGACCTCTAAAAATTTAACCAAGACCTTACTTAGGTCTAAAATTATCCCCTGAATCCAACAAAACTCTTAAAATTATTATCCGAGCATTAAAACCCCAAATGTTTACCAAATTTAATCTAAAGTCTAAATTCAATAATTTTCCAACGTAGGACCTTAAATTCTCAAAAGACTTCAAATCTATAACCGACAACTCTCTTGAACAAATTTTCATATCCGGGGCTAATGGAATTGATGGAATTCCATTCCAACACTATAAACTCTAAAAGACATTGAAATCCACTTATTAGCAACTTTAGCCTTTCAAAATACAAAAATTGTCAAAATTTAAAACTTTTAACTCAAAGCATGAAACAAATTTCAAAACACATTTGAAAATTACTCGGGGCCAATATCGAGATGGGTACAATGGTAATATTATGAAAATTTCCAAAATGACCTTCTAGTCATTACATTATTCACAACAAAAAACAATGTTCCTCGTCAAACATAAAGTAAGTAAAAGTACATGAACCCTCGAAAAGTTGAAGTCATCTGCCACGCATGAAAGACAACGTCTCCCCAAGTCGCCTTACAAACAGAACAGTGCTTTAGTTGTACCTTAACTAAATCAATCTCCTTAGTCCTAAACTTTCTAACTTACCTATGCCAGATGGCTATAGCTTCTTCCTCAAAAGATAAGTATGAACCCAATAAAAATAAATCAAGAGAAACAACATAGGACTCATATAGCACATACTTCAGAAGCATTGAGACATGAAACATAGGATGCACAACTAACAAGCTAAGTGGCATGGAAAAATTATAAGCAAACTCTCCCACTCCGCTAAAAATCTCAAAAGGTCCAATGAATCTAGGGCTAAGCTTGCCCTTCTTTCTGATACACATCACACCCTTCATAGGTGACACACATAGCCAAACATGATCACCCTCCATAAACACTAGGGCTCTAATTCTCTGGTTCACACAACTCTTCTGCCGACTCTAGGCTGTCAATAGTCTGCCCTGAATAATACAAACGTGTTCCATAGCATTTCTAAGCAGGTTTGTATCCAAAGGTTATATCTTAGTTGAATCAAACACATCGATCAGAAATCTATACCTTCTTCCATACAATGCCTCAAATGAGGCCATCTTAATACTAGAATGATAAATTTTATTGTAGGCAAACTCTTTCCGGGGCCAATAATGATTCCATCTAGAACAAAAACCAATTACACAAGCCCGACGAATATTTTTCAACACTTGAATCATCTACTCGAACTAACCATATGTCTGAAGGTTGAGGGTTGTACTCACATCTAATAGAGTATCGAAACCATGTTATAAAGCCTTCCTTAAATGGATTGTGAACAAAAACCCTTGATTAGGGATAATAGAAATAAGAACTCCATGTAATCTCATAATCTTACTAAAATATAAAGTTTGGCTAACTTCTCACATGTATACTTTACCTGAACATGGATGAAATGAGTGAAATTGGCGTGCCTATCAAAAACCATCCAAATTGATTCACAACCACCCAAAGTGGTAGGTAGATAAATAACAAAGTCCATAGCTATCCATTTCCATTTCCAAGTAGGAAAAGGCTCTTCTGAGATATACCTCTGGGCCGCTGGTGCTCACACATGACATGTTGGCAAGTCAAGCACCTTGAAACAAAATCCGTAATATCCCACTTTATATCACATAACATGTAGTGCTGGCTCCGGTCATGACATCTTCGTTGCTCCTGGATGAATAAAATATCTAGAAAAATGGGATTCATCAAGAACCAATCAAATAAAGTCATTTGACTTGGGAAAAAAAATTCAACCTCTAATCCTCAAGGCACCATCAAAATCAAGGACAACCTCCTTAGCTTCCCGTCTAAAAACTTTGTGTTAAATGAGACACAACTTCTAATCATCAAACTAGTTCTCATGAATCTTCTAAATCAAGGAAGAACGGGCCACTATAAAAGCAATAAAACCTAAGGCTCCTCAAAAATTTGCAATCGGATAAGACTATTGGCTAACCTCTAAACATATCTAGCAAATAGTCTCTTTTTGACACTGATAGCGGCAAGACTCTCCATAATTAAATTCTTCATACTCAAGGCATCGACCACCACATTGTCATATCTTGGGTAATATGAAATGGTAATATCATATTCCTTCAGTAGCTCAAGCCACCTACGCTACCTCAAGTTCAGATCCATTTGATGGAAGATGTACTTAAGACTTCTATGGTCAATAAAGACCTCACAATGTACTACATATATATAATTCCGCCATAGCTTAAGAGCAAACGCTACAACAGCCAACTTTAAATCATAAGTAGGGTAGTTCTTCTCATGGTTCTTCAACTGTGTAGAAGCATAGGTGATTATTTCCCCCATCATAATCAAAACAACACCCAACTCAACTCCAGAAAAATAACTAAAAAAGGTGGAGTCTGCACCTTTCTTGGTTATAGTCAAAGTAGAAACTGAAGTCAACAAGTCATTGAGCTTTTGAAAGTTGTCCTAACACTTATCATACTACTAGAAGCTCACATTCTCTTTAGTCGAAGGAGATGTGTTACTGGAGAAAATCTGAACAAACTGCCTATGATAACCTGCTACACCCATAAAACTCTGAATCTTGGTAACTGAAAAATGCCCGGTAGAACCTCAAACTACCTCAATCTTGGCTAGACCCACTTGAATACCTTCATTGGACATCACATGTCCCAAAATGCAAATGAATCAAGCAAAAACTCACACTTCAAGACTTTGCATGTAACTTCTATTCCCTTAATCTCGAGATTACAATTATCAAATGTCAATCATTATCCTCCTCAGTCTTGGATTATAACAAGACGTCATCAATGAAATCTATCACAAAATAATCCAAATAAGGTCGGAACATCCTGTTCATTAACTCCACAAAAACTGCAAGGGTATTAGTCAAGCCTAAAGACATTACAAGAAACTCGTAGTGCTCATATCGAGTCTTGAACGATGTCTTAGGGATATCCGATGCCTTAATAATTAGGTGATAATAGACGTACCTTAAATCAATCTTAAACAATAAATATATCCACTGAAGCGGATCAAATAAGTCATCAATATTAGGAAGAGGATATTTGGTCTCCACTGTCACTTAGTTAAACTACAATAAACATCCTCATGGTACCATCCTTTTTCCTAAATAACAAAACAGGAGCATCCTATGAAAAAACAATAGTGTGAATGAATCTGTTGTTCAATAATTCCTGCAACTGATCCTTCAATTCTTTTAACTCTGATGAAGCCATAAAATAAAGAGGAATAGAGAAGGGATCAGTGCCCGGCATCATGTCAATAGCAAAATCAATATCCCTATCAAAAGGAAAACCTGGAAGATCATTAGGAAAGAGATAAAAAAAACTCTTGAACCATAGGCATAAAATCTATGGGATATGGTTCAACACTAGTACTATAACAAATGAAAGAAAAATAGAAACAACACCTTCTATAAACAAATATTTGATATGAAACGAAGGAGACAACCTTGCTAGAATAAGAACCACTAACTCCCATTCATTTAACTCGCAAGACACCCGACATAACTAAGACAAAGTCTTTACATAACAATGAAAAATAACAAAATCGAGGGAAAGCCAATCTATATTGTCACGTCTCGAGGCTACACCCTTGACGTAAACACGAGACCTAGAATCATGATTGACCCCAAGCTAAACCTGAGCTGACATATCATAAGCATACTGTCTATGGTCAAGGCTCTCAAAATTATGTACGACGACTCATGTCAGGCTTAGAAGGTATTGGATCATCATTTCAAGCCGAGACAATTGACGGTGTTCAGATAGTTGCTATGTGAGCACAAATAGAAAAATTGACAGCAGCACTGCAAGAGTCGAAGTGAAAAAGAGTAGTTGAACAAGAAAACATGAGTGCGACAGTTCAGCAAATCAAAGAACAAGTGTTCAACCTCGCTCGTCGACCTATATCTGCATCATCTCCTACCGAGGGCACTGACGACGACAGTGAGGAGGATAATGATTATATAGATTGTACTCCTTCATTATCTTCTATTGCTTTAGTTTTTGAACTCTTTTTTTATTTTGGAAACAAATTTTGAATGACTTTATAAGTTTTTGTATTGTTATTTAGATATTTTTGAAGATTGATTTAAATTTGTTGTTAATTATCTTGTGGGATATTTAGAATGTATTTTGTTTGATTGGGATGGTTAAAATTGAATTGAATGGGTTTATATTTGCAGGTAGGCAACAGAAACTGGCGTAAAAAAATGCAGAAAAAAGTGACGGACAGGGTGGTTTTTTCTGTCTCTGTTTTCATAATTTTATTCAAATAAATTCAGAAAAGTGACAGACAGGGTCCTTTAGTCCGTCGCTTTTCTGGGTTTTTCAAAAAATTAATATCCAGAAAAGCGATAGACATGGTCCTTTAGTCTGTCGCTTTTCTGGGAGTTTCAAAATTTAAATTTCCAGAAAAGCGACGAACTGCGTCGCTTTTTGGAAATTAAAAAAAATAATCCATCGCTTTTTAAATTTTTTTTTTTGCAAAATTCAGAAAGGGACGCAGTCCGTCGCTTTTTTGCGACGCTGTCTTTTCCTTTTTAAAAAGCGGCGAACATGACTGCGTCGCTTTTTCGTCGAATTTGACCAAAAAAGCAACGCTGTCCGTCGCTTTTGGCAGTCTTTTTTCGTTAGTTTTTAAGTACTATCTTCTCTACAATTATTTAAACTTTTCTTGAATTTTTTGAGTAAATCATTTGACTTTTTAAATTTCCATAAGGTATATTAAGGGGGGGTGGGGGGAGGAATTCGAAGAAGATAATGTTATATGGTAATGGTTCTTTTCAAAAGTTATTTCTTAAATATAATGGTGAAGAGGAAACAATGAGCAGTGAAGGGCTGGAAATGGAGAACAAGAATGAAGAAGTGGGGGAGGGGGAATATAAAGAGGTCCACATTTTATTTTTTTATTTTAGAATAAATTTTTAATTAATAAATTAGTGGAAATTAATTTTAAAAAGTGCTAAAGAAAATATAGTGAGTAACCAAAAAGAAATAAATAAAATTGATGACGTGGTGCTGACATGGATAAATTGTGGAACTTACATGGCTTTGATGTGTAGGTGAGAGTGGTATTATAATCCAGGGTGATATTTAATTCACTTTAAATTTGTTTAGGGAGGTATTTATATGCCCGTGTAGTTAAAGTGCTAAACTAAGTTTTTCTACAGAGTTTAGGGCGATTTGTTGTATTTTTTTTCAATTATGGAGTTAATACTTAGATGTATGCTTTGCTAAAGAAAGAGTTCAAAAGGGAGCAAAATTTGTAAATTTTTGCAAAAATGCAGAGCTGGCCATTTTTGCAAATTTTGGTTTTTTTTTTTAAATATTATAAATTTTTATTTCTCTTAAATAAATATGTAAGAATGGTTATTTAAGCAAAAATGTAAATTCTGCTATGTTTTTGTTATTTTTTTAAATATTAGATAATTTTGATATTTTTTTTAAAATTTTCTTTTTAAAGGGATCAATGTGATTAATTTTGTTAACCTGAAAATTTTATAAGTTTTGTCATTTCTGGCGTTGTATCAACCTATTTTTTGAAACAAAATTAATTAAAATGAATTTCTTTCACTTTTTTTTAAAAAAATTTTCAAAGAAGGTTCGTTATTATTTTGGAAAATGAAGAGAGCATAATACTTATGTTTAAGAAGTTGTATATTTTCTTTGAAAATTTTTTGATAAAAATATGTATTTATTCTTTCTTCTATTTTCTTTATATTCGTCTTATAGAACGATTGTAAATCTTTAAAGTAAATAAGGAATGATTAATTTCCTTTTAAACAAATATGAAAAAAAAATCCTTTTATGTTTATATTTTACAACAAGTTTATTGATTCTGTAATTTATTTTTTGATTTTTTTAAAATTATGTACCACCATGTGTTCGATTATGATCCTTAGTGTTCATTCTTTTTCTTTTAAAAATGACGAGGTCTTGTGTGCTATACCCCTAAGCTATGACATTTCACAAATCTATGTTTGTTAAATCAGTGACTAACATAAATTTGTCTTATCCAAAATTATTTTTAGCAAGACATGAGCCAATAAAGTGATAGTACTGAATCCATGGGAATCTGGGGGAGGGGGGTGCCTCATACCTTCCCTCGGTCAACATAATTCCTTATCGGATATATTGTTTTTGTAGACCAAAAATAAAGTGTCATTTTCCTTTTTGTTTATGATTTCATAAGGTGATTTGGAATCCCAAAACAACACAATTCCAAGTAGCCACCCAAATAAAAATAAATTCTTTGTCTCTTTAATTTTATTTTTCAAAATCGTTAGATTCGAAAAAGAAAAGTTGTGACAGATGCAGCCACTTAAGCGGCCCTGAAACTGCTTAAGCAGTAGCCACTCTAGAGGCTATGATGTCTCTTAAGCAAGGGTCACGAGCTATAGGTAGTCGCTTTAGTGGCCTTGGCCTCACTTAAGCGGCCAGGGAGCTTTAGCTGATGAACTAGTTGGGCTTAGCCGCTTTAGAAATAGGTGGAAAACTTTAGTCAGACAACTTAGGCCGCCTAAGTGAATGCTTTTGCGACACTAGTTGGTAGTCATATCTATTTGTAGGCTCATTTTTCATAAGTCCTTGTTCATATAATTCTCTTTAAGAACTCAAAATTCTAGTGGAGTTTCTTGTTGTTGCTTGGAGTTGTTCGGGGTGGTTGTAGGATTGTTGTAGGCTAGTTAATTGTGCACTTTAACCTATCAATTACCTTCTTCTCCTCTATTTTAGCTTTAATTGTGACATCTAGTTCTTCTTATTGTATGATTTGTTTATTCTATGTCCGGGGGTCGGATTTGCCCATTTTTTGGCACACGCTCCTTGAGTCCAAGGGGATCAATTGACAAAGTCATTTTTAGTATTCCTGGATTGGATCCCATAATTTTGTTTTATACTAAATTTTAATCTTATCTTCAATTATCGCAATTAGGGTGTTAAAATATTTGTATTTATGTTGTAACAATTTATCTCATAACATAGAGGTGTTGAAGGCGGTTCATAAAGGAAAAGATCCACCTTAGTGGATTTTGGAGCGCTCACACTCAGTTTGAGGTAGGCTATGACTTAAAGATCTTAGATTAAGAATGTGCTGGTAAATTCACATTGTTTAACTAATTTTTGGAAAGGTTTTTAGTATGTACCATGCTTAGTTTGTCGAACACATGCCTTAGCCTTCCTTTTGGGTAATTTCCAAAAATCGAGCATGTCTACCTTTGTTTGCAATTGTATCAAACCTTGTTTATCTTTATGGTTGATCGTATTGATAATTGTGTCTTGGTCTTTGTATTATCTTATGTGTAGGCTAGTATCTGCCTTAGACTTGTCATTTGGTGTCTAGAGGCCTTAGAAATCCTCTGATGTCACTTTTACCGACTAAGCTCCTTGTAAACTGATATAGCATACTTTGGTCTAATAGTATGAATCGTTAACTAGGTGACAACTCAGCTCATGTGACCGTAGATCCATACTTTCCTTATGTTTCGGGCCTAAGGTATCTCTTTTGCGATTTCAGTCCTTGTTGGTTCTATTTGATCGTGTCTTAGATTTTGAGTTAGAGTGGGTCTTCACTGACTTTGAAACTTTTATCTCCATACACTCTATTTGTGCATGAAGAATAGTGTTTGATTTGGAGGCATTCATAGTCTTCTAGCCACAGTATGATGTCATAGAATATCTTCTTTATGCCATGGTTCGAGGCTCTGGCCCATCTTTATTAGCCTCGATTTTTGTCGAGACGCACTTTTGTTAGTCCTGTTCAAGCTCCGACATGGTGGTTCTATTGAGATATTTGGGGTTCCTTCAACACAGTTCCAGTCCAGGGTCAGACTGTCACGACCCAAGACTACCCCTAAACGTGACACGGCGTACTCGACCCTAAAGGGGTCTCATACAAGCCTCATAGCATTCTTGAACATAAGAACATAGGAAAATAGAGAAGAATTAAAACTTTCACTTACATTCAAAGATATTTTTCATTAAAAATCAAGCGGAATAGTTTCTAAACTTTGTCTCAAACCATCTAATACTTTGAATACAACATTGGGACTTAGCCCATACAAAATCTTTAACATAAACTAGAAGACATAAAGGGAACAAAGAGGATTTTGTCCTTGAAACTATGAGGACTCACCAAGTCTTCATCTCCAAGCTCCTTAGAAACCTAATCTTCAAGTAAGGAACAAGAAATCTCCACAACCCTACACTTTGGTAAAAATGAAGAAATATGGGTTAGCACAATTAAGTACTAAGTATGGAAGCCATGCAAAAACCATGCTTAAAACAAACATTTCATTTGAAAGTCATGCTTGTATGCCATTTTGATAAAACTTCATGAACATAAGCATAAAAGGCATAATATTCAAACGTAACCCACTTACAAGTAATTTAACCACATTAGAACATAATCAAACATGTAAACCATTACCTTCACATTACGCCTTCACCTCAAGTAACCTCAAGCTATACCTTGTGGAATGTATGGATAGCGTCCCATACCACCATCCACACTAAAGAACTACCTTAAGGTCACCAAAATTGAACTTACCATTCAACCTTTTCATCTTCATACAATACTCATACATAAGAGACATAAACATTACCTAAGTCATATCATCACATAAGGACCATCATCTAAGGCAACCCTAAGTCATACTTGTGCAATGTATGAGTAGCATCCCATACTACTACTGACACTAAGTACTCCTTTTAAGCAACCATAGACAAGGCACATTCATACTCAATACATCATGACAAGGAAGTAACTCATAATACAATCCATGTATAGCATGCATCATTACATTTAAGCATATAAGAGTCAACATTCTTCATTAGCTTCATTTAGAGGACTTTCATACATTAGACATTAGATCATTATTCGCATTAACTTCATCATAAGAGGACATTCATACATTAGCCATTAAGACTTTGAGAAGTCACTATGACCCTCTCAAAGCCTACTCGTGCAATGCATGGATGGCACCCCATACTACCACCCACACTCCATAGAACTCATCAAGAAACCATAATGCATATCTCACATGATGGGAATTGGCATTAACTGACATAGACGATGAGAGCAAAATCATGGAATCCGGTGTCATATGATCCCTCACCGTAAAAAGGTGTTCTACTTGTCTAAGGTAGAACTAGTAACATTTTAGCTTGGATGAAATCCACTAGCTAATATCCTATGTGGGTACATTGTTATGGGATATGAAAGATGTTCATTGAAATCCGGCATAACGTAGGGAGAACCTCCATCTAACCATATCCTCTCGGTGCTTTGCCTCCATTTCCATAGAGTATTTCATTTTCATCAACATTATTGTACTTGAGAGGGCCACCAACATTAGTCCTACCGACCTAAGGTACATTACACAAGAAAGGGCCACCACCATTAAGTCTACCGATTAGAAGTACATTAATGATAGATCATTGCCTTTCCAAGAAGGGCCACCAACATTAGGTCTACCGATACAAGGTTCATCATTTCACACAACAAAGAGTCACCACCATTAGGTCTACCGATTCAGGGTTTACATCACATTAGTTCCTAGACTCCTCATGAAGGGCCACCACAATTAGGTCTACCGATCCAAGGTTTAGCCTAGAATACTTCATCATTCATTCATTCATGAAAGGCTACCAACATTAGGTCTACCGATTCAAGACATTAAGACATTAAGACAATATACATTTATTAGATAAGAAGAGGATGCTAAGCCTACCAATTCAAGAATAACATCACATTATAGAACCCTTCACATTCTATCGTCATCATTCATGAGTGTTAATTGAGAATACACTATCAACAATAACACAATTACATTCTAAACATAATCATTATACATTCACTGAAATCACACACATCAAATTTGCATCATGATCATACATAGATCCTTCATATATAGAGGTACAAGGAAGATATCTGTCAATTCAATACCACAATATACATAGTAAGTAAACACCTCCACCTTTCAAGTGGATCAATAGATCAAGCACAGTTCTACTTCAATATGTAATTGGATCATAACTTGCCCTTCAAGGCTGATAGATCATATTCACCCACACAGCTTAGATCAATACAATTTTTCAAGAGAAATAACATAATTTCAACATTCTATATCCATATACACATAAACAACCCACATACTTCATAATCAACCAAATCCAAATCGCAAATCACAATTTAGGAAGTTGGGGGAAAACACGGGTTCTAGGATGAAATCATCTTAATTCATATTTAAATCCACAATTAATTCATAATTCAATGCAATAATGCCTTTGAAAATCGTTTAGAATCGAGCCCATGCTAAGATTGAAAACTAGGGTTTTTGGGTAAACATTGGAGATTTGAAATGACTTTTGAAATTGGTTCCTTGAAAGATAATAAGTCAAGGATGAAGACCACCATACCTTTTATGGAAGAATCCCACTAAAATCCCTTGAAAAACTGAAGTCTTGACCTTGGAAGCTTGAAGTCTTCACATCCAATGGAGGTTTCTAGAGAGAGAACTTTTGAAAAGAGAAGTGGGTTCTATTTTGTTGAAAACTAGAGTTTAATACTTTTAATACTCCTAAAATACTTTAATTAACCTAAATTGACCATCCCCCCAACTTAACTCAACTTAAAATGATTTTACCAAAAGACCCTCACCTTGGCCGAACCAAACCAGCAACACAAGTAGGGACTCACGACACCAAACCACGGACCGTGGTTTGGGTCACACCCCGTCCTTGTCAAGTGTGGTTTGGGGTTGTGGCTTGGTTTTGGGGGCCATGACCTACGGAGGGCATCCACGGAGCGTGGATGGACCTACGGGGCGTGGTCCCCTTCCCTAGGTAACCAAATTTTGGCAACTATCCTCTATTTGGGGAAGCCTTGGGGTTAGGCTAAGGGTCCTCCTCAAGGACCCCTAGGGTGGTCCTTGGGGATTCGTACCTTGACGTTTAAACCCTAAACCCTTGAACCATAGATCCGGACAACATTATACACCCTGAAACGTCACATCAACTCAAATACACACATGTTAGGCTCTAGTTTCACTTATTCATTTTACGAGTCGTTACATTATCCCCCACTTAGGAACACTCGTCCTCGAATGACACTTTTGAACACATTAAAGGATTAACGACTCAACAATAGCAGCCCATCATCCATGAAACATTATAACCAATGCACAAAACTAGGAGGAAACATCAACTCCACACCAAAAAGCTCAATGCAATGCAAGAAAGTAGGAACTACATCTACAAACTCATTATGCATCATACTTTAAAATTTCTAATTACATTGGAGGAATTACCTTCTCCAACTAATATCATGCTTGTCATGAAATCATTAAGCACGTTATGCAATTGCACTCAAAAACACATTTAGGCATATTCAATATTTATCTTCATGAAGCATATAGACAACTCATACTAAATGCACATTAACATGAGAAACATAATTAATGAAAATTCATTTTCTCATATAAATAAGGATTCAACTAGAACATGCATAACATAAAGAGACCCTAGAAACACATTCACACATGATTCCAAAACATGAAACAAGCCAAAAAGGAACTCTTTGTCTTAGGCATGAATAGGCATAGAAAGAAAGAGATAAGGATATCATAACTCTCAACAACCATACTATTCAACATACTATCCCCCACATAGGTGTAAGCCTATACAAACTCTTGACAACATCACTTCTTTCAATTCTATGGTCGAAGCAAGTCATCACTAAACCTCCACCCTCATCACACAAGATAATTCTAAAACACCACATTTCATCAACTCTTGCAACATACCTCAAAACTCATCATAACTAAGTCAGATTCTACCAACAACACACATAACCATAAAGCAGCCAATTCGTACTAAAGTCAACATCACATTCTATCAAGTCACATAGCGATAATTGGCATCACAACCAACCTTCCTCCCTCACACCATCTAGCATACTCTTTTGAAGTAGTCATACCCTAAAGACCATTGGATAAGGAATAAGAGAGATACATTATAGAGTTAAACTGTCTGACACGACTTGAAGAATGAAGAAGTGAGACTTTCTTAACACCCAATAGCCTCCTATTCTTAATGTGGCGCGCTTCACATTATGAACAAGACTCTATTAGATGTCATTTGAGAAATCCTAAGACCATTCAAAAATCTTGTGCTCTGATACCATATTTGTCACGACCCAAGGCTACCCACTAGATGTGACACCGCGTACTCGACCCCAAAGGGTCTCATACAATCCTCATAGCATTCTTGAACATAAGAACATAGGAATATAGAGAATAATTAAACTTTCCTTTACAATTGAAGACATTTTTCTTTAAAAAGCAAGCGGAAGACTTTCTAGACTATCTCGAATCATCTAATACTTCGAATACAACATTGGGACTTAGCCCTTACAAAAGCTTTAACATAAACTAAAATACATAAAGGAAACATAGTGGATTTTGTCTTCGAAACTATGAGGACTCACCAAGTCTTCATCTCTAAGCTCCTTAGAAACCTATTATTCAAGTAAAGAACACCAAATCTCCACAACCATACACTTTGGTAAATATGGAGAAATATGGGTTAGCACAATTAAGTAGTAAGTATGGAAGCCATGCAAAAACCATGCTTAAAACAAACATTTTATTTGAAAGTCATGCTTGTATGCCATTTTGATAATACTTCATGAACATAAGCATATGAGGGATAATATTCAAACATAACCAACGTACAAGTCATTTAACCACATTACAACATAATCAAACATGTAAAACATTACTATACCTTGTGCAATGTATGGATAGCATCCCATACCACCATCCACGCTAAAGTACCACATTAAGGTCACCAAAAGTGAACTTACCATTCAACCTTTTCATCTTCATAAAATACTCATACATAAGAGACATAAACATTACCTAAGTCATATCATCACATAAGGACCATCATCTAAGGCAACCCTAAGTCATACTTGTGCAATGTTTGAGTAGCATCCCATACTACTACCACACTAAGTACTCCTTCGAAGCCACCATAGTCAAGACACATTAATACTCAATACCTCAATGACAAGGAACTAACTCATAATACAATCCAAGTATAGCATGCATCATTAAATTTAAGCATATAAGAATCAACATTCTTTATTAGCTTCATTTAGAGGACTTTCATACATTAAACATTAGATCATCATTCTCATTAACTTTATCATAAGAGGACATTCATACATTAGCCATTAAGACATTGAGAACTCACTATGACCCTCTCAAAGCCTACTCGTGCAATGCCTGGATAGCATCCCATACCAACACCCACACTTTATAGAACTCCTCAAGAAACCATAATGCAAATCTCACATGATGGTAATACGCATTAATCGAGATAGACCATGAGAGCTAAATTATAAATCCGGTGTCATATAACCCTACACCGTAAAAAGGTGTTCTACTTGTCTAAGGTAGAACTACTAACATTTTAACTTGGATGAAATCCACAAGCTAATATCCTATCTGGGCACATTGTTATGGGATATGAAAGATGTTCATTGAAATTCGGCCTAATGTAAGGAGAACCTCCATCTAACCATATCCTCTAGTTGCTTAGCCTCCATTCACAAAGAGTATTACATTTTCATCAACATTATTGTACTAGAGACGGCCACCAACATTAGGCCTACTGACCCAAGTTACATTACACAAGAAAGGGCAACCGCCATTAGGTCTACCGATTCAAAGTACATTAAGGATAGCTCATTGACTTTTCAAGAAAGGCTACTAACATTAGTTGTACCAATACAAGGTTTATCATTTCACACAACGAACAGCCACAAGCATTAGGTATACTGATCCAAGGTTTACATCACATTAGTTCCTAGACTCCTCAAAATGGGCCACCACCATTAGGTCTACCAATCTAAGGTTTAGCCTTGAATACTTTATCATTCGTTCATTCATGAAAGGCTACCAACATTAGGTCTACCAATTCAAGACATTAAGATATTAAGTCAAGATACATTCATTAGATAAGATAAGGATGCCTAATCCTACCAATTCAAGAATAACATCACATTATAGAACCCTTCACATTCTATCATCATCATTCATGAGTGTTAATTGAGAATACACTATCAACAATAACACAATTACATTCTACACATGATCATTATACATTCATTGAAATCACACACATATACTTTACATCATGATCATACATAGATCCTTCATATATAGAGGCACAAGGAAGATATCCATAAATTCAATACCACAATATACATAGTAAGTAAACACCTCCACCTAACAAGTGGATCAATAGATGAAGCACAATTCTACTTCAATATGTAATTGGATTATAACTTGCCCTTCAAGGGTCGTGGATCACATTCACCCACATACCTTAGATCAATACAATTTGGCAAGAGCAATAATATAATTTCAACATTCTATATCCATATACACATAAACAACCCACATACTTCATAATCAACTAAATCCTATTCACAAATCACAACTTAGGAATTTGGAGGAAAACATGGGTTCTAGGAAGAATCATCTTAATTCATATTTAAATCCAAAATTCATTTCTAATTCAATTCAATAATGCCTTTGAAAATCGTTTAGGATCGAACCCATGCAAAGATTGAAAACTAGGGTTTTTGGGTAAACATTAGAGATTTGAAATCACTTTTGAAATTGGCTCCTTGAAACATAATAAGTCAAGGATGAATACCACCATACATTTTATTGAAGAATCCCACGAAAATCCCTAAAAAAAATTGAAGTCTTGACCTTGGAAGCTTGAAGTCTTCACCTCCAATGGAGGTTTCTAGAGAGAGAACTTTTGAAAAGAGAGGTGGGTTCTATTTTGTGATTTTGAATAATGAGTTGAAAAATTGATTTTAATACTTTTAATACTCTTAAAATACTTTAATTAACCTAAAATAACCGTCCCCCCCAACATAACTCAACTTTAAATGATTTTAACAAAAGACCCTCACCTTGGCCAAACTAAACCAGCAACACAGGTGGGGACTGTCGACACCAAACCAGAGTTCGTGGTCTGGGTCATGCCCCATCTTGGTAAGTCATGGTTTGGGGCTGTAGCTTGGTTTTGGGGGTCATGACCTATGTAGATGATCTATGGGACGTGGATGGACCTACGTGGCGTGGTCCCCTTCCGTAGGTGACCAAGTTTTGGCAACTTTCCTCTATTTGAGGCAGCCTTGGGGTTAGGCTAAGGGTCCTCCTCAAGGACCCCTAGGGTTGTCCTTGGGGATTCATACGCTGACGTCTAACCCCTAAAGCCCTCAACCCCTCAACCATAGCTTGGGACAACATTATACACCCTCAAACCTAACATTAACTCAAAACACACATGTTAGGCCCTAGTTTCACTTATTCATTTTATGGGTCGTTACACAGACATTTCAATTCTGAAATACTTGGGTGTTGCTAGTGTTATCTTTAGCTATTCTGTATAATCATTGGGCATATGGAGATCCGTTTTAGTTATTTACTTTAAATTTTGCACAATTGTACCTTCTAAGCTTATGGGAGTCTAGTTAGGTTATAGATAACTACTTTACATACTCCTTCAATCTTTTTTGACTAATGATCTTTGTAGTTAGATTCTCTGTTGTTGATTTGTTAATATAACCTCTTCTCACCATTTATTTCCTCAGTTTTCATATGTTTTGACTTCCCAAGCTCACTCGGCCTATAATGCCTATTGGTTACGTCTTGTTGTTGTACTCATGATATACTTTGCATCTATTTAGTTGATGGGGATCTAAGCATCAACCAACAACCATGATTTGAGCCTGTTGTGGAGATCTTCAGAGATAGAGGGTATGTTAATGGAATCCTAATTTTTAATGACTTGACCTGATTGATAGGAGAAGGTCTATAAGGAAAGAAATTGGGCTAGAAAACATTCCTGTTATTCACTTGATTTTTTTGGCTAGGCTAGTCTTTAATGGAATCTAGGCTAGGTGAGGTCTAGGGATATTCAGGATTAGATGGGGTGTAATTTTATGGTTTGGCTTTTATTTTCTTGTAAACAAGACATTACGAATTCCATAGTGCCTTTCAAAATAAAATTCAGTTAAGTAAAACTTTCGGAATTGAACTTGGCATGAATGGTATGTGTTAGAACGTGAAGGGAAGTGATTGTGTTATAAACAAGAGCCTTTTTCTGGAGTTGAGGTTTCTGAAGTTGCATCAAGATTGCTATAGTAGATGGGATGCCATTATAACGAAGTGGGCAGACCACTATAGCGAGATAAGTTACTGTTGTACAGGCGCTGCCATTGCAAGATTAGGGCAAGTGTAGTGACAAAATCGGGATTTTATGAGGAAAACAACCCAAACCTCCTATTTTCTACAATTTGAATTTTTAAATTGTAGAGGGGCGATTTTGGGCAGTTTAAATTAGTTTTCTTATAGAATTCATCGTTAAAGGTAAGGATTCTACTCCCCAACCTTGTAAATTGATTCTTAAGCCTTACAATCTAGGTTATTACTATTGAGGAAACGTTTTTACATGATTCCATGGTGGGAAAAAGCATTAAGTTGGGGTCGATGATCATATTTTTTTCGTGGTTAGGATTTTTAAATATTTCAGGTATTAATTAATAAGCTAATAGTGATTTATTGTTGTTTATATTGTTTGTTTTAGACTAAGAATAAGCCAAGGCACTGTGCAAGGGGAAAACCTGGGTTATTTAGTGTTTCAAATAGTTTTAATTCGATGTTTGACTATTGTATATTTCTAATTTATGTATTTCTGCATGTCTACTAGTTCAAGTATCATTTGTGAAATGAATGGTATGAAGACATATGAAATGACATCATATAGGTAATCTCATGCAATGAACTTGTGATTGTGACTTGTGGTTTTCAAGTGGTCTCATTCATTGTGCTATGTGATTGTGCATGTTTATTTCTGATTGTATATTTACTCAGGTACCACTCTAGTATGCTAACTATGGAAGGCTCTGGTACCACGCCGGTACACTAACTGTGGATGACTCAGGTGTCACACCTCAAAGCCCATTACGACGGACAGGCACCCGATACCCTAAAGGCCCAAGAGAACCAACATGTAACCTATGCTTACTATGCTTATAACTATGACAATCTTGTAACAAGTTCACGTAGGATGCATCGATACGAACCAACATAAGTACACTCAAAACTTATTTACAATACTTGGCCATTGAGGCCATAACTTGTTAAGACGCAACTGAACTATATACATATGTCTAGAAAGCCTCTAAAATATAGAAAACATTAGAGTAGGTCAGAACAGACCCCGTCATACTCTTAACTACGATACAATACCAAAATGAATCTACTAAGGACTTAATAAAGTTCCGAATCAATCTGGAGCTCACCGAAAGTAGTTGAGTGTCGTGTGCTCCTACTGAGGAGGTCTACTAGCTGAACTACCTATGCCTACAACATGAAATGCAGTGTCCCCCGTGAAGGATGTTAGTACGAGAAAATGTATTGAATACGTAAGGCAATAACATATATAAATAAGGGTTCGAATGGAACCATGTATCCATAAATCAGAACAGAAGACCACCTTTGTTAACTTTTGTGGAATCATATATGTTACATTCTTGTTTTTACCTGTCCGTTTGTTATGATCTTAATAAGGCATGTGATACGAATGACCAGCTGATCAGCAGTAGAAGAGGATGACCCATGCTACGCATTTTAACCCCTGGGATGCGGTCGTCATAATTACACAAATTGGGATCGGCCCATACTAGGCTTTTGCCTTGAGCTGCCACCCTTCTATACTAATTGGGATCGGCCCATGCTAGGCTTTAGCCCTTAAGCTGCCACCCTTCTATACCAATTGGGATCGGCCCATGCTAGGCTTTCGCACCTGAGCTGCCACCCATAATTATACAGATTGCTTTACTTAGATTTTTTAATCTTTGAGATTGTAGTTTTGGTGGTCATAATCATTTTTTATATTTGGGACTATGAACCTATAGTAGAAGAGATGAAAATAATACTTCAAGGCAGTAACAATGACATGAGGAGCTATGTAACATCAATGCATTACTTGTGAGCTTAAATGACACAATCAACTTCAACTGACAGAACAGACCCCGTCAGACTCTTAACTACGATACAATACCAAAATGAATCTACTAAGGACTCAATAAAGTTCCGAAACAATCTGGAGCTCATCGAAAGTAGCTGAGTGTCGTGTGCTCCTACTGAGGAGGTCTACTAGCTGAAGTACCTGTGCCTACAGCATGAAATGCAGCATCCCCCGGGAAGAATGTTAGTAGGAAAAAATGTATTGAATACGTAAGGCAATAACATATATAAATAAGAGTTTGAATGAAACCATGTATCCATAAATCAGAATAGAAGACCACCTTTGTTAACTCTTGTGGAATCATGTATGTTACATTCTTGTTTTTACCTTTCCGTGTGTTATGATCTTGATAAGACATGTGATACGAATGACCAGCTGATCAGTGGTAGAAGAGGATGGCCCATGCTACGCATTTTAACCCCTGGGATGCGGTCGTCATAATTACACAAATTGGGATCGGCCCATACTAGGCTTTTGCCCTGAGCTGCCACCCTTCTATACGAACTGGGATAGGCCCACGCTAGGCTTTAGCCCCTGAGCTGCCACCCTTCTATACCAATTGGGATCGACCCATGCTAGGCTTTCGCCCTTGAGCTGCCACCCTTAATTATATAGAATGCTTTACTTAGATTCTTTAATCTTTGAGATTGCTGTTTTGGTGGTCATAATCATTTTTTATATTTGGGACTATGAACCAATAGTAGAGGACATGAAAATAATACTTCAAGGCAGTAACAATGACATTAGGAGCTATGTAACATCAATGCATTACTTGTGAGGTTAAATGACACACTCGACTTCAACTGACTAAGATGAGGATTCACCAAACTTTCTTTTGGAAATACCATTTCTATACCAGCACATAGGAGGATAATTACAAAAGTATAGAGTAGTGAACATATAATGAAGTAATTCTATACACTAAGGAGAGGGGGAAATATTGTCAGCTATTTGGAGATCGTACGCTGCCACTATGTTTCCTTTACTAGGAATAGAACTTGGGAAATTCCCTTATTGATATTGATTGCAAGTATCAGATTTCATGTCGAAGAATATTGAATCGAATAGCCTTACATATCTTATCCTCTGACCAATCCAGCTATCACGATTCAGCCTCCCATTTTAGGTTTTTATCTACGAAATAAGTCATGATAAACTAAAATTAACAGCCATCACACCGTGAGCCTCGTAAAATAGTAGCTAGCATTGACGGATAATGAGCCCATACAACCCTTAAAATAATGTGTATCACCACACCCTTCTTCTCTGCCCAATACATACATTATATATCCTTTTCCAAGATTACCCAAGCTGCACCAACAACAATACACATAAAACAGCGTCAAATATTCTTTAGTATACAACCAATTATTGAACTGACCACCCCCTTGAGTTCTTTATGACAACACACCCATAAATCGTCACTCAAACTCATACATAAGGAGGAAGAAAATGGAGAAGTCACCTTACCTCAATTTTTGCAACTTCTCGTTATAACTTGAATTCCTCTAGAACCTCAACTTCCCTTCACACTTAAACCAAAAAAGAAGAGTAAAGTATCTTAATAATTAAGGAGAGTGAGTAGTAGCTTGTGGGAACTTCTGTCTTCTACTTATAATTGAGCATGAATAACATGTTTTCTAGTCTTCCATGGGAGAATTAAGCTAAACTGATAAGTGTTTTTACTTACATTGTCTTGCAGAGATGAGGGTTTCTTCAAGAACCCTAGAAGAACTTTAAGGCTGCTGTTTTAATCCTTAAGAAAAAAGAGAGAGAAAGCTGGAGTTAATCCTCAATAGTGTGTATTAAAATGAGTGAGAATAGCAGTCAATATATTTTATATTGTGCTTTATTCACCTTTTAGCATATCTTCTAGGAAGCTTCATTTTCAGCCACTAATTGGTCAAGTAAGTGATGCACCTACTTATGTCCATCAAGCAGCTCAAAAGATCAAACTAGGTGATGCACCTACTTGTCACCTGCTAGCTTAGTTAAGTCAAGCAAGCAGCTGACTTATTTTATTCCATTTTTTAAATATTAATACCTTTTTCTTTAACTTAGCACTTAACTTCCAACTTTAAGCTCAATTACCACAATACTATCTCTTTAAATACTCCCGTTGGAGTTAACTTGCAGTACACATGCTGAAACGTTCAAGGCATAACATCACCTTTCAAGCTAGTTTAAACCAATGCTAATCATATAAGAAACATGGTCCCTCGCCTATACTATAAGGCTATGTCAAGTATCACAAGAATAGAACAAGAATATGCATAATATGAGCCGTTACATCCTTCCCCCCTTAAAACATTCGTTCTCAAATTTAGCATGGTTATCCAGCCCAAACAGGTTCAAGCCTAAGTTAGTACTACTAATAATCACATAATACATATAGACTTATACATACTTGTTAACGCCTCAACTCCACATTTTCATCTTCCTCATCGGTCTGGAAGAGATGAGGATACTTCAGTTTTATTGTTTCTTCCGCTTCCCATGTAACTTTTTCTACTTGTTGTCTCCTCCATAATACTTTTACAGAAGATACTTCTTTATTTCTTAACTTCCTAACTTATTGATTCAGAATAGCAATGGGTTCTTCTTCATAAGTGAGATCTCTCGTAACCTGTACATCTTCAGTAGGAGTAATACGAGATGGGTAACCTACGCATTTTTGAAGCATTGAGACATGAAACACCGGATGAACGATTGAAATATCTTGAGGTAGCTCTAACTCATATAAAACTTGGCCAATTCTTTGGATAATCTTATATGGCTCTACATAGCGTGGACTCAACTTTCCCTTTTTACCAAACCTCATTACCTCTTTCATCGGTGACACCTTCAAGAACACCCAATCTCCTATAGAAAATTCTAGTCCTCTCCTTCTAACATCTGCATATAATTTATGTCGACTTTGAGCTGTTTCTAGCCGCTGCTGTATCACTTTGACTCTTTCCATAGCTTGATGAACAATGTCTGGCCCAAATAAGGCAGTTTCACCTGTTTCGAATCAGCCAATCAGAGATCTACATTTTCTACTACATAAAGCTTCATACGGTGCCATTTTAGTACTTGAATGGTAGCTACTGTTATAAGCTAATTCAATAAGTGGTAGATGATCATCCCAGCTACCCTTGAAGTCTAATACACAATCTCGTATCATATCCTCAAGTGTTTGAATTGTACGCTCTTCCTGACCATCTGTGTGAGGGTGAAAGGATGTACTTAAATTCACTTGTGTTCCTAAACACTACTGAAATGACTTCCAAAAATTTGCAGTAAATTGTGCTCCTCTATCAGTTATATTATAGAGATTGGCAATCCATGTAGTCGAACTATCTCTTTAATATACAACCTTGCATACTCTTCAGCAGTATAAGTAGTCTTCACCGGCAAGAAGTGTGCTGATTTGGTGAGTCTGTCAATTATTACCCATATGGAATCAAACTTCCAAAATGAACGAGGCAAACAAGTGACAAAATCCATGTTGATCATGTCCCACTTCCAAATTGGATGTTCTATACACTGCATATAACCTCCGGGCTTTTGGTGCTTTACTTTTACTTGTTGACAATTTGGACATTGAGCCATGATCCCGCAATGTTCTTCTTCATGTCCCCCACCAATACATTTCTTTCAAGTCATGATACATTTTAGTTGACCCTGGATGGACAGAATATCTCGAATGATGTGCTTCCATCATAATCCTATTTCTTCATTCATCTACATTAGGTACACACAATCTGTTTTGAACTTGGCATGAATGGTATGTGTTAGAACGTCAAGGGAAGATATTGTCTTAAAAAAGAGCTTTTTTCTGGAGTTGAGGTTTCTGAAGTTGCATCAAGATTGCTATAGTAGATGGGGTGCCACTATAACGGAGTGGGCAAACTGCAATAGGGAGATAAATTACTGTTGTAGTTGCGCTGCTATTGCAAGATTAGGGCAAGTGTAGCGACAAAATTGGGATTTTATGAGGAAAACAACCCAAACCTCCTATTTTCTACAATTTGAATTTTTCAATTGTGTAGGGGCGATTTTGGGCAGTTTGCATCAGTTTTCTTATGGAATTCATCGTTAAAGGTAAGGATTCTACTCCCCAACCTTGTAAATTGATTCTTAAGCCTTACAATCTAGGTTATTACTATTGAGGAAATGTTTTACCTGATTCCATGGTGGGAAAGAGCCTTGAGTTGGGTTCGATGATCATATTTCTTTCGAGGGTAGGATTTTTAAATATTTCAGGTATTAATTAATAAGCTAATACTGATTTATTGTTGTTTATATTGTTTGTTTTAGACTAAGAATAAGCCAAGGCACTGTGCAAGGAAAAACCTGGGTTATTTATGGTTAAAATAGTTTTAATTCGAGGTCTGACTATTTTATATATCTGATTTATGTATCTATGCATGTCTACTAGTTCGAGTATCATTTGTGCAATGCATGGTATGAAGACATATGAAATGACATCATATAGGTAATCTCATGCAATGAACTTGTAATTGTGACTTGTGGTTTTCAAGTGGTCTCATTCATTGTGCTATGTGATTGTGCATGTTTGTTTCTGATTGTATATTTACTCAGGTACCACTCTAGTATGCTAACTATGGAAGGCTCGGGTACCATGGCGGTACACAAACTGTGGATGACTCAGGTGTCACACCTCAAAGCCCATTAGACGGACAGGCACCCGATGCCCTAAAGGCCCGAGAGAACCAACATGTAACTTGTGCTTACTATGCATATAGCTATGACAATCTTGTAACAAGTTCACATAGGATACCGCGATATGAACCAACATAAGTAGACCCAAACCTTATATACAAGATTTGGCCGTTGAGGCCACAACTAGTTAAGACTCAACTGAACCATATACATAAGTCTACAAAGCCTCTAAAAGATAGAAAACCTTAGAGTAGTCGGGACATACACCGCCTCACTCTTAACTACGATACAATATTAAAATAAATTTACTAAGGACTCAGTAAAGCTCTGAATTAATCTGGATCTCACCAAAAGTAGCTAAGTGTCGTGTGCTCCTACTGAGGAGGTGTACTAGATGAAGTACCTATGCCTGTAGCATGAAATGCAGCGTCCTCCACGAAGGAGTCAGTGCGAGAAAATGTACTGAATATGTAAGGCAATAACATATATAAATAAGAGTTCGGATGAAACCAGGTATTAATATATGTGTGCATAAACCAGAACAGAAGACCACCTTTGTTAACTCTTGTGGAATCATGTTTGTTACATTATTGTTTTTACCTTTCTGTGTGTTATGATCTTTATAAGGCATGTGATACGAATGACCAGCTGATCGGTGGTAGAACAGGACAACCCATGCTAGGCATTTTAACCATTGGGATGCGGTCCTCATAATTACACAAATTGGGATCGACCCATGCTAGGCTTTTGCCCCTGAGCTGCACCCTTCTATACCAATTGGGATCGGCCCATGCTAGGCTTTCGCCTCTGAGCTGCCACCCTTAATTATGCAAATTGCTTTACTTAGATTCTTTAATTTTTGAGATTGTTGTTTTGGTGGTCATAATCATTTTTTTATATTTGGGACTATGAACTAATAGTAGAAGACATGAAAATAATACTTCAAGGCAGTAACAATGACATAAGGAGCTACGTAACATCAATGCATTACTTGTGAGCTTAAATGACAAAATCAACTTCAACTGACTAAGATGAGGATTCACCAAACTTGCTTTTGCAAATACCATTTCTATACCAGCACATAGGAGGATAATTACACAAGTATAGAGTAGTGAACATATAATGAAGTAATTCTATACACTAAGGAGATGGGGAAATATTGTCAGCTATTTGGAGATCGTACGCTGCCACTATGTTTCCTTTACTAGGAATAGAACTTGGGAAATTCCCTTATTGATATTGATTGGAAGTATCAGATTTCATGCCGAAGAATATTGAATCGAATAGCCTTACATACCTTATCCTCTGACCAATAAAGCTATCACGATTCAACCTCCCATTTTAGGTTTTAATCTACAATATAAGTCATTATAAACTAAAATTAACAGCCATCACACTGTGAGCCCCTTAAAACAGTAGCTAACATTGACGGATAATGAGCCCATAATACCTTTAAAATAATTTGTATCACCACACCCTCCTTCTCTGCCCATTACATATATTATATATCCTTTTCCAAGATTACCCAAGCTGCACCAACAACAATACACATATAACAGCCTCAAATATTCTTTATCATACAACCAATTATTGAACTCACCACCCCTTTAAGTTCTTTATGACAACACACCTACAATTCGTCACTCAAACTCATACATAAGGAGGAAGAAAATAGAGCAGTCACCTTACCTCAATTTCTGCAACTTCTCCTTATAACTTGAATTCCTCTAGAACTTCAATTTCCCTTCACACTTAAACCAAAGAAGAAGAGAAAAGTATCTTAATAATTAAGGAAAGTGAGTAGTAGCTTGTGGGAACTTCTACCTTCTACTTAAATTGAGCACGAATAACATGTTTTCTAGTCTTCCATGGGAGAATTAAGCTAAACCCATAAGTGTTTTCACTTACCTTGTCTTGCAGAGATGAGGGTTTCTTAAAGAACTCTACAAGAACTTTAAGGCTGCTATTTTAATCCTTAAGAGAAAAGAGAGAGAGAGCTGGAGTTAATCCTCAATTTTGTGTGTTAAAATGAGTGAGAATAACAACCAATATATTTTATATTGAGCTTTCTTCACCTTTAAGAATATCCTCTAGAAAGCTTCGTTTTCAGCCACTAATTGGTCATGTAGGTGATGCACCTGCTTATGTACATCAAGCAGCTCAACAGGTCAAACTAGGTGATGCACCTACTTGTCACCTGCTAGCTTAGTTAAGTCAAGCAAGCAGCTGACTTATTTTATTCCATTTTCTAAGTATTAATCCCTTTTTCTTTAACTTAGCACTTAACTTTCAACTTTAAGCTCAATTACCACCTTACTGTCTCTTTAAATACTCCCGTTGGAGTTAACTTGCAGTACACATGCTGAAACGTGCAAGGCATCACATCACCTTCTGAGCTAGTTTAAACCGACGCTAATCATCTAAGAAACATGGTCCCTCGCCTATACTATAAGGCTATGTCAAGTATCACAAGATTAGAACAAGAATATGCATAATATGAGCTGTTACATCAGGTACAACGTTGGTACACTAACAACTTAGGTTTATGTTCCATGAGAGGACAAGGAATTTTATTGTGGTTCCATAAGAGGACCTGATATTTGCATTGTGATCATGTGGGACATGTAGTTATGCATTGTTTGAACCAAGTGTGGTTATTTCATTATATTTGATGAAAAATATATGTGGTTGATGATTAATGTATGCTATGCATTATTTTGTGCTACAATATTGTGGTGACTGTTTACATTTATAACTTAGACTTGTAACGTGATCCTAAGAGTAAACAATGATTTGTGGATTGATAATGCACCTGTTCTTTTCCTTGTTGAGTACATGACATCTTCCGTTGGTGATCCGAGACATCAGTCGAGCAATGCATGATTTCGAATACAAGGGTGAGCTTCATTGATCAGGCTACAATGGATTCATTTGCATCTTCTTGTCTATTTGTTTGGACATCGACTTATATACTTCAGCTTATGTTTGTTTTCGGGGTCGCACTCCCAAGTTGACTGTGTTAGAGTTTTGCGTATGATGACTTTTCTTTCATATGGGTATATCCGCATTGAATGTTTTTAAACTATCGGGTTGAGTTTATGGTGACTTAATTCTTTAATAACTAAACTATTTTTTTCTTTTTTATATTCTAAACTTGTTTTTGTACTGATGGTTTTGGGTACATTCGGGTTATTATTTGGTTCTCTCACCAACTTGTTTAGTGTGGTTTGGGGTCATGACATAGTTCGACTTATATGTATATGTATATTGTTTTGACTAATATTTTGTATTCAAGACAAGTCTTTACACTTTGGTCAATATTTTGGACTTGTACTCTTATAGGACCTTGGAACTCTTGTCGACCAGGTTATGGAATGGGATCTTGTACAGTTGTTTTTATTTATTGATTTATTCCTCATTTTTGTTGTGTTTTCCTTAATATATTACTTTTACATTCTCATTGGTTGTTGATCCATCCCAATATGCTTGCTACTTGTCATTTTGGGATATGAGTTGGCTTACCTACTGGTAGATTATGGTAAGTGTAATCATGACTCGAGTTTTTAGATCGTGATAGATAGGTCTAGTTCTCATCCCAATCAGAAACTATAATCTTAGAAGTTTGAAAATCTAGGTTGTTTTGTAGAAGCATGATGATGTTATCGGCCATTGTTTGTCTTTCTTGTATCTCTTATGTTATGGATATTGTGATGGTCTTATCTTCCCGCACAATGACTGATATAATTATGTTATAAGCTGATTTTAAGTTACTTGAAATCATCACCAACACCTTGAGTACATCATTCTCGTCCTTAGTTTTGTTGGATTATTCTTTATTTATCTGTTGTTGTGATGTTTTTTGTATACGTCCTATTTATAGCATTTGTATGACTTCTTTTGTTTTTCTATTTAAACACACTAGAGGACAGTTGGAGAGAAGACAATCTATAATTTTATGTGGGCTTGTGCTTGTGTTTTGTGATAGTTGATGCAAAGATTGACATAAATATGTCTTTACAGAAACTTAATTATGATAAATTTTATAGATTTTAGCTTAGATAAATACAAATGTGTAGATACCTGTTTTTATACAAATAGATACATATTTGATACATGATTCTTGAAGTTTGGGATTTTAATTTTAATTTGTTTGTTTGTTCAATTTACTGTACATTCCCTCAAGGAATTTACAAAGAATTAGCATACACCTTTACCTATAAGAATTTCAAATCATAAAGAAGTTAACACATTTGTAACGTTATCTGTTGTTTTCTCTTTTCATAATGTCATAACATACAAGAAAATGAAAAACCAAATGAAGGTCGTCAGATAGTCTTCCAAAATGGTTCTTTTGGAAAATCGTCTACTTGAGTCGGAGGAAGTTCCTCTATCTTGCCCAATCCTATAGAAATTTACCTATGGGGTTGTGATCTCCTCATGAACCTGCCTAATATAGATAAAGGGAAGGCCATATGATAGAAGTCAGAGTGACTTTCAATGGGAAATTCCAAAAAGAGAAATTAAGTTACCGCAAAAAATGTGAAATTAAGCTACCACAAGAAAAACTCATGTGCTGTTTTTCACATTTTCTTTTGGTTCCTTAATTTCATTATATTTGAAATTTTCCATTGAAATTAAATCAATATTTTTATTCTTGACGATGATTTTCTTTTGACAGGACTATTTTATGTTGCTCTGCCTTCTCTCTTATGGTCTTCCCCACATTCATATGAGACGGATTCATGATGAAATTGCTACCATAGAAGTAGATTCCTATGGGGTTGGTCTAGACAAAGGAACTTCCTCCAACTCAAACAAACGAGTTTCTAGTAGAATCTTTTTTGGGTTACTTTATGATGACCTTCTTTTGGTGATGCATTTTCTTGGCTGTTAAGACATTACGAATAGAGAAAACAACAAAGAGCGTTACAAACCTTGTAACTTCTTTATGTTAAGAAATTGTTTTTATTTCATATATATATATATATATAATAGTCATAGAACATTTTATAATACGAGGTAATGTTATACCATCATTCTTTATAAATTTCTAGAGGGAATGCAAATAGTAAATATAACTCACAATCAAATTAAAAACAAAATCCCTGAATTCAAGATTCACGTATCATATATATCTATTTGGATAACAATACGTGCGTATCAGTATATATCTATCATCGTTGAACTGTAAAAAATATATTCATAATTAAGTTCCTTGAAAGACATATTTATTTCAAGATTTTCGTAAACTATCACAAAGAACAAGCACATGCTTACATACATTTTTATTTTTGCTCCGGCTCCTCTAGTATATATAAACTGAAAAATAAATAAGCCATATATTCATCAAAGAAAGTTTAAAGATTGCTCAAAACCTCAATTTAGACTTTAATAATAAGAATCTAGACATATATAATATTAGTGTCTAGAAACTAACATGTCACATAGAGATATCACATCAAAAAGTGTAATAGGATAGCGAAGAGAATTGAAAAAGATAAAATTAGAACAGAAGTGAGCACAAGAATGAAGAAATTGACCAAGAATTGTTACGTGTTTTTAGAATCTTTGATAGCTAAGAAGTTATATTTGTTTGAGTATTATATAGTGAGAATGTGAGGACATGTGTTGGATTGAAATTTGCATGTCAAGCAGGTGGCAGTGGCGATACAAACATGAAATAAAACGGTCAAAACAGTGAAGTTTTGTCTGTAATTGATATTTTCTTAAATTTTCTTTATTAGGCATTTCTTCGTTTAGAAATTGTGAATCAAGGGAGAAAGAAAATCAAAGGATTATGTTCATATAAAAAACTAGCAATATGTTCTATTATTTCTACTAGAGTTGGAGTTAAAGATAGAGTTATGTTGAATTATAAATTTTCTTAAAAATATTTTGAATAGTGTTTATGCTTAAATATAATACTTGAATACAGAAAAATTGATTTCTCTAAATATGGATTTATGTGTTGGACAAGTGAAAATTTCTAAAGTGATTGAAAATCTCCATGTCAAGAACCAAAATGGATGTGATTGCTCTTTTAATTTCCCACCAAGAAAAGTTAACCTCAACCCAAAACCACAAAAGAAATGTGAAAAGTAAATCAAGAATAACATAAAAGCGGAAAGCTTATTCACTCTATTATAGCTCCAAAACTAGGTTGTCACGTGTAAAAGACTAATGCATAAAATGCGAAAATGAAATATAAATACAAGTCTCAATGTCTTTGATTCTAGAATAGAACAAAGCATAAAATAAGACCAAGAAAACACAACGGGGTGCAAGACAACTACCTCTCAATGTCCTTCAAAACCCTGAGAAAATAAACACAGAGCAATCACACGGTATCGTGCTTGAAACCTACAAAAATGTAGAAGCAAGGAGTCAGTACCAACCAACACGGTATTCAAAAAGTAACCAAGTAAAAAACGCAAAACAACCTAGAAAACGAGTACTCCTTTCATCCTAACCTAACCTTCTCAAGCTACAACCTGTATAGAAACCAGCCCAACCTAAAAGTTCACAATACACAACTCACAGGTTCTCATAATCATAATCCAACAGTTAAAATCGAATCGTCATCAAGTATCAAATATGAATATCACAAGTTTCAAGTAAATCAATCACAATAATCGAGTTCATCAAAAGACATTAATAAAGTACAAGGAACATAATATTTCAAGATTTATCACACACAATGTCAATCAGAATTCATGGGAACCATTCATAGTTCATGAACCCACCAATAATGACCTTGACATCAATATCCGTCACCGGAAATGACATCGGCATCAATAACACATGTCAAAAATGACCTTGACATCAATAAAATGTGCCAGAAATAACCTTGGCATCAATGACACTAGATAGAAATGACGTCGACACCAATTACCGCCACATTCTCATCACGGTGAATAGAAATTAATTGAAATGAGCAATCTCACACCAAAAGAAGAGATAATAATTAAAGTCAAAAAAATGCCATTAAAGCATTTCATCAATGAATACTTTAGGGCTCAAATCAAGACAAATTCACAAGTATCATGATGAACACATTGCCTTTTATTTAATCCCCTCTTTAATCATTAATATTAAACAAGTGGAACAATGAACCATTCACCTCATTCCCATTACACCCCAATTCACATAATGAAGGGAAATACACGAATCAACTAGATTTAGAAGGTTTAGGAAATCAATTTTCTTAATTCAATCAACGCCAAATCAAGGTTTGGTCTTCCACATTAAAAGAATATCCAATGCCACAAAATCTAGTTCAATGAAGTAATCACAATATGATTTAAGAAATAACAGCTGCAGATTCATACATTTTGAAAAATAGATCAATAAACTCAACACCCCAACTGGGAAAATAAGGTTTGAATCAAAAAGTCATGAAAACATTACTAAAGGGATTTGGAAGTCATTGGTAAAGACCATTTCAGAAAAAGGAGTTAAAATCAATTCACAATCAACATTTCACTTCAGAACTCATGTTCTTGAAAAACCTTGCCATTTTCTAATCAAAATCCCAAACTTTGATGTTAAAATCAATAAATAGATAAAGGTAAATGAAGTAAATTTTAGGGTCACAAAAGCTTACCCAAATGAATTAGCACAAGAAATCTCTTCAAAATTACCTCCAAGGGTTTTACAAAGCTCAAAATGGGAAAAATGGCTAAGACACCACAGATTGAAGGTCTAAAACCCCCTCAGATGTCGCAAAATTGACCACTGTTTCGCAAAAGTGACCCCCCGATAAAATTTAACCTTTTTTATCACAAACAAACTTTCTCTAAAGAGAAGGTTATGATCACAACACACCCTATCACGATCGCAAAGGTCAAGGGTACAAACCTCTCGTGAATTTGACCCATTCTTCGCTAAACTTAGTTGTCCATCGCTAAAACAAAGCACACAAACACCAGAAAATATCAGCTAACTCTCACATATAAAAAGGACCCTCGAAATTCATTCATAATCCCATTCACACAATCCATATATACAAATCGACTATTATCGACGTTCGAGACTTAATGGAACTGTTTAAATACAAATCCCATTTCCTCTTGACCCAAAATCCATGAAAGTTACAATAAATGAACATAACACCTAAAAAAGGCTAATACAAGATTGTGACCTCTAAAAATTCAACCAAGACCTTACCTAGGCCTAAAATTATCCCCTGAATCTAAGAAAACTCTTAAAATTCTAATCCGAGCATTAAAACCCCAAATGCTTACCAAATTTAATCTAAAGTCTAAAATTCCATAATTTTCGAGCGTAGGAACTTAAATTCTCAAAAGACTTCAACTCTATAACCGACAACTCTCTTCAACAAATTTTCATATCCGGGGAAAATGGAATTGATGGAATTCCATTCCAACACTATAAACTCTAAAAGACATTGAAAACCTTTATTTAGCAACTTTAGCTTTTCAAAATCCAAAAATTCTCAAAATTTAAAACTTTTAACTCAAAACTTGAAACAAATTTCAAAACTCATTTGAAAATTACTCGGGGCCAATATCAAAGGGGTAAAATGGTAATATTATTAAGATTTCCAAAATGACCTTCTGGTCATTACATTATCCACAACTAAAAACAATCTTCCTCATCAAACATAAAGTAAGTAAAAGTACATGAAGCCTCAAAAAGCTGAAGTCATTTGCCACGCATGAAAGAAAATGTCTCCCAAGTAGCCTTACAAACATAAGGGTGCTTTAGTTGCACCTTCACTAAATCAATCTCCTTAATCCTAAACTTTCGAACCTACCTATGCCAGATGGCTAAAGGTTCTTCCCCAAAAGATAAGTATGAACCAAATAAATATAAATCAAGAGAAACCACATAGGAGTCATATAACACATACTTCAGATGCATTGAGACATGAAACACAAGATGCACAGCTAACAAGCTAGGTGGCAAGGCAAAATTATAGACAAACTCTCCCACTCCGCTAAAAATCTCAAAGGGTCCAATGAATCTAGGGCTAAGCTTGCCCTTCTTTCTGATCCTCATCACACCCTTCATAAGTGACACACATAGCCAAACATGATCACCCTCAATAAAAACTGTGGCCCAAACTCTCTGGTTCAAAAAACTCTTCTGCCAACTCTAGTCTGTCAATAGTCTACCCTGAATAATACGAACTTCCTCCATAGAATCTCTAAGTAAGTTTGTATCCAAAGGTTATATCTTAGCTGAATCTAACACATCGATCAGAGATCTACACCTATTTCCATACAATGCCTTAAATGAGGCCATCTTAATATTGGAACGATAAATGTAAATGTACGCAAACTCTTTTCGGGGCCAATAATAATTCCATCTATAACCAAAACCAATTACACAAGCCCGACAAATATTTTTCAACACCTGAATTATCTACTCAAACTAACCTTTTGTCTGAAGGTTGAAGGTTGTACTCACATCTAATCGAGTACCGAAACCACATTGTAAAGCCTTCCAGAAATGGGTTGTGAACAAAAACCCGTGATTAGGGATAATAGAAATAAGAACTTTATGTAATCTCAAAATCTGACTAATATATCAAGTTTGGCTAACTTCTAAGGTGTATACTTCACCCGAAAAGGGATGAAATGAGTGAAATTGGCCTGCCTATCAAAAGCATTCAAATTTATTCAGAACCACCTATGGTGGTAGGTAGATAAATAAAAAAGTCCATAGTTATCCATTTCCACTTCCAAGTAGGAAAAGGCTCTTCTGAGTTATACCTCTAGAACGCTGGTGCTCACACTTGACATGTTGGCAAGTCAAGCACCTTGAAACAAAATCTGTAATATCCCACTTTATATCACATAGCATGTTGTACTGGCTCCGGTCATGACATCTTTGCAGCTCCTGGATGAATAAAATATCGAGAAAAATGGGATTCATCAAGAACCAATCTAATAAAGTCACCCGTCTTGGGAACACCAATTGTACCTCTGATCCTAAAGACACCATCAAAATCAAGGAAAACCTCAGTTTCCCGTCTCAAAACTGTCTTAAATGAGACACAACTTCTAATCATCAAACTTGTTCTCCTGAATCTTTTCAACCAAGGAAGAACGAGACATTATAAAAGCAATCAAACTTGAGGCATTTGCAATCGGATAAGACTGTTGGCTAACCTCTAAACATCTCTAGCAAATAGTCTTTATTTGACACTGATAGCGGCAAGACTCTCCATAATTAAAATCTTCATACGCAAGGCATCGATCACCACTTTGTCCTATCTTGGGTAATACAAGATGCGAATATCATATTCCTTTAGTAGCTCAAGCCACCTACGTTGCCTCAAGTTCAGATCCCTCTTATTGAAGATGTACTAAAGACTTTTGTGGTCAATAAAGACCTCACAATGTACCCCATACAAATAATTCTGCCATAACTTAAGAACAAACACTACAACAGCCCCCTTTAAATCATCAGTACGGTCATTCTTCTCATAGGTCTTTAACTGTGTAGAAGCACAGGTTATTATTTACCCGATCAGCATCAAAACAACACCCAACTCGACTCCAAAAACATAACAATAAAAGGTAAAGTCTACACCTTTCTTGGTTATAGTCGAAGTAGGAGCAGAGGTCAACAACTCACCTATCTTTTGAAAGCTCTCCTCACATTCATCATACTACTATACGCTAACACTCTCTTTAGTCAAAGGAGATGTGATAGTGGAGAAACTCTGAGAAAATTTCCTATGATAACCTGCTACACCCATAAAACTCTAAATCTCAGTAACTGAAGAAGGCCCGGTAGAACCTCAAACTACCTCAATCTTGGCTAGACCCACCTGAATACCTTCATTGGACATCACATGTCCCAAAAATGCAAATGAATCTAGCAATAACTCACACTTCAAGAACTATGCATATAACTTCTATTCCCTCAATCTCGAGAATACAATTATCAAATGTCAATCATGATCCTTCTCAGTCTTGGAGTTTACGAAGATGTCATCACTGAAGACTATCACAAAATAATACAAATAAGGTCAGAATATCATGTTAATTAACTCCACGAAAATTGCAAGGGCATTAGTCAAACCTAAAAACATTACAAAAAACTCATAGTGCCCATATCGAGTCTTGAAAGATGTCTTAGGGATATTTGATGCCCTAATCATTAGGTGATGATAGACATACCTCAAATCAATCTTAGACAAAAAGATATCCACTGAAGCTGATCAAATAACTCATCAATACGAGTTAGACGAAATTTGTTATTCTCTGTCACTTTGTTAAACTACAATAAACATCCTCATGTTAACATCCTTTTTGCTAAATAATAAAACAGGATCACCCCATGGAAAAACACAAGTGTGAATGAATCCCTTGCTCAATAAGTCCTGCAACTGATCCTTCAATTCTTTTAACTCTAATGAAGGCATGAAACAAATAGGAATAGAGAAGGGATCGGTACCCGGCTCCATGTCAATAGAAAAATCAATATCCCTATCAAGAGAAAAACCTGGAAGATCATTTGGAAAGAGATAAAAAAAACTCTTGAACCACATGCACAAAATTAATGGGATATGGTTCAACACTAGTACTATCGCAAATGAAGGCCAAATAGAAACAACACCCTGTATAAACAAATATTTGAGCTCAAATAAAGGAGAAAACCTTGTTATAATAACAACCACTAACTCCCATCCACTTAACTCTCAAGACACCTGGCATCGCTAAGAAATAGTCTTTACATAACAATGAAGAATAACATAATCGTGGGAGGGCCAATCTATATTGTCACTCCTCGAGGCTACCCCCCTTCACGTAAACACGGGACCTAGGATCACGAGTGACACCAAACTAAACATGAGTTGGCATATCATAAGCATGCTTAAATAACTAAACCATCGATATTTTTGCGGAAGCTTAAAACATGAGATAAACTATGTGATGGGGAATACACAATCTAAGTCTGAATATATAAATACTGAAAAAGAGTTTAGAATACTCAACTGTAACTCAAAAGCTAAAGTGGAATCTGTTTATTTCTGAAATAAGCCTTTAACTGACTAGAGATGCTAGGGCATGCCCTAGCAAACTCTAGAAAATCTGAAACTAAATTGAAATACTGAATGTAAAGAAACATGTCTATCGTCCTTGAAGAATGAGGATTCACCACTGAAGCTGTTGAACTAGAGATCGGGATATGATCAATGCGTGGTCTGGTTGCTGAATACCTGAACCTACATCATGAAATGATGTAGCACATAGTATGCGTCAGTACATGGAATGTACTGAGCATGCATGATAGGATAATAGCTGAACAAAACATACTAAGCAATAATAGAATCTGAACATGCTGGAAAATACTTGAAACATACTACAATAAGGTGAACTGAATACAATAACCAAGTACATAACATGCTAAAACTGAATACTGAAGTACAACTAAAACCTGGTCAAATTCATTAAAGTCTGATAGTAGGAGCTACTAATAACCGATATAAAACTACGTGAGCTAAACGGGAAGTCCGATGTATAGCACCATTGAGAGTACCCAATATACCTTTCGAAGGGTATAGAGGCATGTCTAGCGTGATCACTAAATGTAATTCCCATAGAGGGGACTTATAATCCTATGGGGCACGAAGTTCTGGGATTCTATGGGGATGTTGAACCTTAGTCCACTCGATCTAAGACTACGCCTAACTAGAAATGTGAACAATATATCATAAGAGATTTATATTGGATAGCTTAATAATCTGAAATGCAAATATGAGAATGCAACATTTATAACAGAACATGAAACATTCAAATTATGAGGCATGTATATCTCTTTAAACTGACCTAGCTAGTGTAATTCATGAACTAAACAAATCTAGACAACTATGGTTCTAAATTTCATGCAAGCAACTAAGCAACGAAGTTACAACAACATGAAAATCTGATTTGGAACATTCTAACAACTAAATCACAATAATTTTTAATGTTCAAGATAACCAGAGGTCTAGATAATATGAAGGGAATCAAGAATCTGACTGAATTCTAGAAACCTAGTGGATGAAAAGGATCCACTATTGAAATCTCACATACCTTGTGACAAATTTCACGGAAAAATTGCTTCGTTCATGGAAGGGCTTGGTCTACTCTTTCTCATCTCTTCGTTCTAAGTTTGATGAATATTTGGAGAATGATTGATTAGGGAATGATCTGACTAAGTTCTAGGCTTAAACTAACAAGAACTATGTAGTTTAGGGTTAAACAACATAGTTTAGGGGTTAAACAACATATTTTAGGTGCCCAACGCATACGAGAAAAGAACAAAATGACCCCAACTTAAAAGCTATCGGGGCCAACGACGGGCCTGACCGACGGACCGTAGACTGACCGACGGTCCGTCCTAGCAGGTATCATTTGGTGTCTGAGGGTAGGGGCTGTGGACCAAAATGCACGGACGTGGACCACAGACTGTGGTTCCACCTACGGTCCGTAGGTCCTAGCCATGGGTCAGGGTTTTCTGAGTAGAGTTGGGTTGTCAAACCACGGACACCACCTATGGTCTGTGGCTCACCCTAAGGCCTGTAGGTGACATCTGCAACTTCTAAAAATCTGTTGTTTGGTTTTTTTTTTATACAGGGTGTTACATTATCTCCCCCTTGGTAACATTCGTCCTTAAATGAAGTCGAAACTAGCTGAAAAAGGGGGAAAGAAACTGCACACCTTACTACTAAGTACTAGAACCTGATTTCTGACTGAACTGACTTCCAAAAACATGTAAATACACTGAAAATGAAGGTAAAACTGAGGGAATATGATAGTGAGACTGATTTTAAGCAAGGGTAAACTGACAGACTGGAGAAGAGCTATTACCTAAAGTTAAAACAGAATGGGAAGGAAAGAGATGAGAATACTTGGCATTCATGGCTGCTTCATTTCCCAAGTAGCTCCCTCTACATACTGACTCTTGCACAAAACATTCACTGAAGTGACCTCTTTATTCTCAACTTACGAACATGACGATCAAGAATTTCAACTAGCTCCTCTTCATAGGTGACACTGTCCTTCACAGCCACACTCTCTAATGTCACTATCGATGTTGGATCACCCACACAATTTCTCAACATGGAAATATGAAAGACTGGATGGACTACCGCTAGTTGTGGTGGAAACTCCAACTCGTATGCCACATTTCCAACCCTCTTCAGGATTCTGTATGGACCTACATACCTCGGACTGAGCTTTCCTTTCGTGCAAAATCTCATCACCCCTTTCATAGGGGACACTTTCAAGAAAACCCAATCATCGACCTCAAATTCTAAGTCTCTTCTTCTCACATCTGCATAGGACTTCTGAAGAGTTTGTGCTATCTTTAGCCTATCTCTGATGAGCTAAAATTTTTCCATAGCTTCATGAACCAAATATAGCCCAATCAATGCTACCTTACCTACTTCAAACCAACACAACTGGAGATTTGCATCTACGACCATATAATGCCTCAAAAGGGGTCATGTGAATACAGGAATGGTAGTTGTTGTTGTAGGTGAACTCTACAAGAGGAAGGTGATCATCCCAACTACCCTTGAAGTCGATCACAGAAGCACTCAAGATGTCCTCTAAGGTCTGAATGGTATGTTCTGCCTAACCATCCATCTGTGGATGAAATGTTGTGCTGAGATTTACCTAGGTGGAAAGACATTTCTGTAACAACTTCTAGAAATGAGAGGTAAACTGAGGGACTCTATCTGAGATGATAGACAAAGTAACCCTATGAAACCTGACTATCTCATTTATGTAAAGCTTGGTGTATTCCTCCGCTGAATCTATAGTCTTGATAGTCAAGAAGTTAGTACACTTAGTAACTCTGTCTACTATTACCCAAGTGGAATCATGTTGTCTGTGAATATGGGGTAAACTTGTGATGAAGTCCATGTTTATCACTTCCCACTTCCCTGTAGGAATGTTGATTTCTTGAGTCATACCTCTTGGTTTATGATGTTCTACCTTAACCTGTTGGCAATTAAGACAGTTAGCCGCAAAAACTGCTATGTCTCTCTTCATGCCGTTCCACCAAAAGACCTCCCCCCGATCACGGTACATCTTAGTGGCACCTGGATGAATAAAATATTTGGAATTATAAGCTTCTGTAAGGATGTGCTGCCTCAACTCACCCACCTTAGGAACACATAAGTAACCTTGATAACGAAGCACACCATCTCCCCCTTGGGAGAAAACCTCTACTTTCTGCTGGTGAACTACACCTTTCAAATGAAGAAATATAGGATCAATATCCTATTTTCCTTAACCTCCGCTACCAATGAAGATTCAGATCTATTCTGGGCTATTACTTCCCTATCTGACGAGTCTGCAAGACCAACTCTTAAGCTAATAAGCTGGTGAACATCTTTTGTTAATTCCTTCCATTCTTCCTCAACATGTGCTACACTACCCATAGATAGTCTGCTAAGATCATCAGCTACGACATTGTCTTTACCAAGATGGTAAAACACATGCATATCATAGTCCTTGAAGAATTCAAGCCATCTCCTCTAGCGAAGATTTAACTCTTTCTAGGTGAACACATACTGAAGGCTTTTATTGTCTGTGAACACATATACGTGAACACCATACAAGTAATGTCTCCAAATCTTAGGGAAAATGCTACGGCTGCAAGCTCGAGGTCATGAGTCGGATAATTCTTCTCAAGTACCTTAAGCTGTCTAGAAGCATAAGCTATAACCTTACCCTCGTGCATCAACACACAACCTTGGCCGACTCTAGATGCATCACAATAGATCACATAACCGTGTGAACCCTATGGTAGAGTCAAAATAGCAGTTGTAGTCAACCTAGTTTTTAGTTTTGCAAAGATCTTCTCATACTCATCTGACCACTGAAACTTAACCTTTTTCTGAGTCAACTTAGTCATTGGAGAAGATATGGATGAAAATCCTTCCACGAACCTTCTGTAATAACCAGCAAAACCCAAGAAACTTATGATATCTGTAGGAGAGGTGGGTCTGGGCCATTGCTTCACTGCCTCTATTTTCTGAGAATCCACTCAGATCCCTTCGCTAGATATTATATGACCAAGGAAAGCAATTGATTGTAACCAAAACTAACATTTGCTAGACTTAGCAAATAACTGATGATCTTTGAGAGTTTATCGGACAACCCTCAAATGAGTCACATATTCTTTCTCATTCCTAGAGTAAATGGGATATCATCAATAAAGACGATAACAAACAGGTCTAAATAGTACTTGAAAACCCTGTACATCAAATCCATGAAAGTTGTAGGAGCATTGGTTAGTCCAATAGACATAACTACAAATTCATAATAACTATACCGAGTTCTAAACGCTATTTTCAGGATGTCACTATCTCTGACTCTGAGCTGATGATAACCATATCTGAGGTCTATTTTCACAAATTAACTAGAACCCTTAAGTTGGTCGAACAACTCATCAATCCTGGGAATAGGGTAGTTATTCTTGATTGTGGCTTTGTTCAACTTCCAATAATCAATGTACATCCTGAGAGAACCATCTTTATTTTTCCTGAACAACACTGGCGCACCCCATGGGGAAATACTGGGTCTGATGGATCCCTTATCTAGAAGGTTATTCAACTGCTCTTTCAATTCCTTAAGCTAAGTTGGAGCCATTATGTAAGGAGGAATAGAAATATGTTGGATATCTTGAGGGAGGTAAATTCTGAAGTCGATTTAAATTTTGGGAGGAACTCCGGGAATATCTTCAGGAAACATTTCTGGAAACTCGTTTACTACAAGAACTGACTCATGAGTTGGGGTTTCGGAGCATGAATCCTTAACCCGAACTAGATTATAGAGATACCCTTTAGAGATCATCTTTCTAGCCTTAAGGTAAGAGATAAATCGACCCATAGGCACTAAGCTACTACCCTTCAATTTTAAGATTGGCTCATCTAGAAAATGTAAACGAACCATCCTAGTTCTACAATCGACTGAGGCATAACAAGAATGTAACCAATCCATGCCTATAATGACATCAAAGTCGACCATTTCAAACTCTAAAAGATTTGCTGAGGTGAATTTCTGAGACTGTGACAAGGCAGTTTCTGTATAACTGTCTAGCTATAACTGGTCACCAACTAGCGTAGAAACTGAGAAGGGTTACGAAGGATTTTTTAGACCAACACCGAAGTTCACTTCTATATAAGGAGTTACAAAGGAAAGAGTATCCCCTGGATCTAACAAAGCATATACATCTAAGTGAAAGACTCGTAGTGTACCAGTGACCACGTTGAGAGAATCTTCCTGATCCTGGTAAGCCTGAAGAGCATACAACCTATTCTGGCGCTGAACGCCAACTGTACCAGATGAGGCACCCTGCTAGGTTGGGCGACCTGTTGTCTCTGCTGAAGCTTTGGACTGAGACCTATTGTTGTTACCTCCTTGCCCCTGCTTGGCAGAAGGGCAATCCTTGAATCTATAGCCAGATTGACCACATCCAAAACACTCTTCTTTCCATGAGAGACACTTGCCCGGATTGTTCTAACCACATATTTGATAAGTTGGATAGGTCCTGCTACCTGGAGCACTCCCATGGGACTTAGAACCTGATGCACAAACTTTTTGATCGTGTCTAAACCTGGGGGTGGAGCACTAGCTGATGAAGGTGCTAGGGCTAAAATTTTTCTTGCTGAAATTGCGAGTGATTCACCACCCAATTTCTGCTGAGAGTACTCATAGTTACTTGTCCTAGCCTTCTTGTTATCCTTAGCCATTTTCATAAGATTATCTCCCTCAACCTACTGAGCATGAGTCATGAGCCTAGAGATGTTCCTTTTTTCTGACAACATAGTATTCCTACTCTTTGTCTTCACTAAATCGGACACACCATACAAAACCTTAGACATATGCATCCTCGAATTAGCAACCATATCTGGAGCATACCTAGAGAGTTCGTTGAACTTAAGCCCGTACTCTTGGACTAACATGAAACCCTTCCTCAAATTCATGAACTCCTGAGCCTTAGCCTCCCTCAACTTTTTTGGGAAGAATCTGTCCAGAATAGCTCTAGTAAAGCATTCCCAAGTCACAGGAGCTTCTTCAGTATCCCTGTATTCCTTCCATTGAGTATACCAAATGTGAGCTACATCCTTGAGCTGGTAGGATGCCAACTCTACCCTATCATTCCCATTTACCTGCATCACTCCAAAAAAAATTTTGACCTCACCAATGAAACTCTGTGGGTCCTCATCAACCCTGGACCGTAGAAATTCTGGTGGATTCATCCGAATAAAGTCTAGAACCCTGGTTGTTCCTGACCCATTATTAGCATTAGTAGGAACTAGGGCCTGCTGATTATTCTGGTTAGTCACACTCTAAGCCAAAAGTTGAATCGCATTTTGAAACTCTACATTAAAAACCTCCTGATCTGGGACCTGAGGTGCTCAGTTATCATTCCTTGTGTTAGCTCCACTAGGAGGCATGATGTGAAACACATAACGATTAGTTAGAAGCGAGAAGTTTGATCATACCTTACGCACTATAAGAGTTGCAAAGAAAGTGAAATTTTCCTAAAACACTTTGTAGCCTCCCTCTCATCAAATGTAGTGCACTTCACACCCATTAAAGAGACTCTACTTAGTGCGGCATTTCAAACATCCTAGGATTCTTAAAACTGATGCTTTAATACCAAGTTTGTCCAGCCCCATGGCTACCCCTGGATGTAAACACGGGACCTAGGATCACGAGTGACCCCAAGCTATCCTTGAGCTGGCATTTCATAAGCATACTTAAAATACTAAATGATAGATATTATGCAAAAGATTAAAACATGGGATAAACTACATGATGGGGAATACCTAATCTAAGTCTGAATATATAAATATTGAAAAAGAGTTCAGAATACAGAATTATAACTCAAAAGCTACAGATGAATCTGTCTAAGTTTGAAATAAGCCTCTAACTGACTAGAGATGCTAGGACATGCCCCTAGCTAACACAAGTAAAACTGAAACTAAAATGAAAGACTGAATGTAAAGGAACATGTCTATCATCCATGAAGATTGAGGACTAACCACTGAAGTTGTTGAATTGGAGATCGGGATCCGATCTATGCATGGTTTGGATGTTGACTACTTGAACCTACATCATGAAAGGATGTAGCGCAGAGTATGTGTGAGTACTTGGAATGTACTGACTATGCATGATAGGATAAAAGCTGAACAAAACATACTAAGCAATAAAATAATCTGAACATGTTGGAAAATACTGGAAACATACTGAAATAAGTTGAAATGAATACAATGACCAAGTATATAACATGCTAAAACCTAATACTGAAGTACAACTGGAAACCTGGTCAAATGCACTAAAGTCTGACGGTGGGAGCTACTAATAACCGACATAAAACCATGTGATCTAAACGTGGAGTACGATGTATACGCTCCATCGAGAGGACCCAATATACCTTGCCAAGGGTATAAAGGCATGTCTGGCGTGATTACTAAATGTAATACCCACATAGGGGACTTATAATTCTACGGGGCACATAGTTCTGGGACTATACGGGTACGCTGAACACTAGTCCACTAGGTCTAAGACTACTTCCAACTAGAAATTTGAACTATATATCATAAGATAATTATACTGGATAGCTCAATATTCTGACATGCAAATATGAGAATGCAATATTTATAACTGAACATGAAACATTCGAAATTTGAGTCATGTATATCTGTTTAAACTGACCTAGCTAGTGTAATTCCTGAACTAAACGAATCAACACAACTAGGGTTCTAAATTTCATGCAAGGAACTAATCAACGATGTTATAAGAACATGAAAATCTGATTTGGAACATTCTAACAGCTAAATCACAACAATTTCTAAAGTTCAAGAAAACCCTAGGTGTACATAATATGAAGGGCATCGATAATCTGAATGAATTCTAGGGACCTAGTGGATGAAAGGAATCCACTAGTGAAATCTTACATACATGGTGACAAAATTCATGGAGAAATCTTTAGATTTCGGAGTTGGAACTGATGAAACCTTACTGCATTATTGGAAGGGCTTGGTCAACTCTTTCTCCTCTTTTCGTTCTAGGTTTGATGAATTTTTGGAGAATGATCAATTAGGGATGGATATGACTAAGTTACAAGGCTTAAACTGACCAAAACTATGTACTTTAGGGGTTTAATGATGTAGTTTATGTTCCCAACGCGTAGGGGAAAAGACCAAAACTACCCTAACTTAAAAGCTGTTGGGGCCAACTACGGGCCTGACCGACGGTCGGTCCTGGCAGGCCTTGTTTGGCGTCTAGGGGTGGGATCTGTGGACCACAATCCATGAACCTAGACATGTACCATGGTCCCACCTACGGTCCGTAGCTCCTGGCTGTGGGTCGGGGATTTCTGGGTGGAGTTGGGGTGGGAAACCACGGACACAACCTATGGTCCGTGGCTCACCCTACGGTCCATAGGTGGCACCCGTCGGTTGCCCCTGCAACTTCTGAAAATATGTTGTTTGGTCTGTTTTTGGATACGGGGTGTTATATATACCATGATAAAATCAAAGTCTACCTTCCCCAAAATGATCAAGTCAGCCAGAGTATCATACCCATTCAAAGAAACAAGAAATGATCGATAAACTTGATCCATCACTAATGACCCATCCACTGTTGTAGAAACATGAATAGGCATATGCAAGCAATTAAGAATCATATGAAATATTGCAACCAAATGAGTACACACATACGAGAAAGTAGACTGCGGATCAAATAATATGGATGCATGTCAGTGAAAAATTGGGACGATACATGTAATCACAACATTAGAAGTCTCGGCGTCAGGCCTCCCTAGAAAAGTATAACAGTTTCCCTCTCAACCGCTTGTAGTCTAAGTAGGAACCTTAACGTTACTCTATGGAGATATAACACCCCTACCAGAAGTCCTACCACTCCTATTAGACTGACCTCTGCCTAAACCTGTAGCCGGAGGCACCAAATATATAGTTGGAGCAGTTGAATATGTATGTTGGGGTCCTGAGTGTGTCTTTAGAAGAAATTACTCAATCATATGATCTATATCTCCACCTCCAACAGAAAACCTTGGTGTGAATGATTGTTGCTATGAACAATATGATCTATTATGGACACCTTAGCTAGAACCATATGATCCTCAGGATGTCTGTGTGTCACAACCCAATGTATAGCCTAGTTGTAAGATGGCGTAAAGAAATCTGAAAGGTCCTACACAAGACACTTAGCATACATCATGCAAGATAATGGAATTAATGAATTCAAAAATTGGAATCTTATATCATAAAAGAGTTTCACAAAGTGGAAGTCTAACATAGTCTCAAAAAGCCATCTAAACATCAAAAGGAGTGGTCGGGACGTAACCCATACACCACATACATCATCCTTAAACTAGAAATTCATAAAGCAAGTAAATGTGTCTCGGTCCTCAGAACATGAGGACTCACTAACTCTTAAATTCAGTAGAATAATCAACTATCCACGAGTGTGGGAGGTACGAGCGTTGGTCACATTAGTGAAACAATGTAGGCATATGTACGCATTAGTAAATGGAATGTACTAAGTATGAGGAAACATGCATAAATATACATGATGACATAACTAGCCTAAGCATGTAGTACATTACCAATATTTGAAAATTTGGAAGCCTTAAAGAAGCAATAACACATAACTCATGTAATATAGTCAACACATTTAAAAGAAGACATATAGGAAATCTTTGAAAAATCATACTCGTTTTGTGGGATATTAGCTTTATTTGACAATAAGACCATGATAGCTATGTAATTTAGTATATCCCTTATACCAAAGAAGGGGATTCTACTTGCTAAGGTAGCATCCGAACACATCATCTTTTGCTAAAGTGGATCATCTAGCTATGTTATTTAAGTCAATCCTACTGGGGTACATAGCTAGGGACTAGAAGTTTCTACTACAGACCACCCTATTTGAGCTATAATGAGAAACATAGGAATAAACATACTAGTAGAAAGTTAAGAAAAATAAAAAGAAAATTAAAGAAATTATATCCGGAATATAAAAAACTCAATATCACAAAAACTGATAACGACAAATTAAATCAATTAAT
>JAJOOF010000700.1:0-36153 GCA_029582545.1 Solanum lignicaule
GACAAGAGGAGGGATAATGATGCTTTGGGATAGTAGAATATGGAAAGGGGAAGTTCTAGAGATCGGGACATATACCCTTACCTGTAAATTTGAATCACAGGTGCAGGACTTCTCATGCCATATAACAGGAGTATATGCTCCAAATTGCTATGTGGAAAGAAGACTAGTATGGGAAGAAATTGGCTCTATCAGAGGTTTAATAGAAGGTCCATGGGCAGTTTGTGGTGATTTTAATGAGGCTAGATATGTCTCGGAAAAGAGGAACTGTATCAGGAGAACAATAGGGATGCGAGAGTTCTCTGATTTGATCGAGGATCTAAACCTAGTTGATCTTCAACTAGAAAATGCAAAGTTCACCTGGTTCAAAGGGGATAACCACCTGATAGCTTCAAGAATTGACAGGGTCTTGGTATCTCAAGAATGGGATGATGCTTTTAGCAACTTGAAACAGTACACTATGTAGAGAATATTATCAGACCACTCTCCAATCACACTCCAAGGTGGTTCCTGGAAGAAGAGCAAGAGCTATTTTAAGTTTGAGAACTGGTGGTTAGGGACTGAAGGTTTCATTGACAGAGTAAGGACATGGTGGAACTCTTTTGATTATACTGGGAGGCCTGATTACATCCTTGCATCCAAATTAAAAGCGCTGAAACACAAACTGAAGGAGTGGAGCAGAAGTGAGCAAGGGAATCTAGGCCAACAGAGGAAATCTTTACTTGAAAAGCTGGCTGCTATGGAAAACATTGCTACTGATAGAGGTCTAACTGAGGATGAGGAAACAGAAAAGGCAAGGTTACTTCTGAACTTGGAGGATCTGATAAAAAATGAGGAGATCTACTGGAGGCAAAGATCAAGATCAATTTTGTTAAAGGAAGGGGATAAGAACACCAAGTTCTTCCATAAGATAGCTAATGCACACAAGAGGTACAATAACATAGACCAACTGCTAGTCCAGGGGAACATTGTCCAAGAACCAAAAAGAATCCAAGGGGAAATAGTGGAGTTCTATCAGAAGCTTTATATAGAGGAGTTGCAGTGGATACCTGCCAACAATTTTTTAAATTGCCCAAGGTTGACAGGGGAGGAAAAGGAGGATCTTGAAAGAAGCTTTGACGAGGAAGAAGTTCTAAGGTGTTTAAAGAATTGTCCTTGCCACTATTTGGTGGACAATATGGAAAGAGAGGAACCTTAGAGTTTTTGAGAATAGGGAGAGTAGTATGCAACAAGTTAAACTGAATTGCATTTCGACTCTGTGTTTTTGGCGTAATCAAATTTACTCTAATGATACCGTCTCTATCATTGATGTCTTATACTCATTATAGGGATAGGTCGGTATTATTAGAGTTTCCTTGTGTAAATACGGGTTTCAGTACAACCTATGTACTGTTCTGCAGAAATAGAAACAATTACCATTTTCAAAAATAAAATAAAATAGATGGTATATCTCTTTACCCTCTCCTATTCTGTTGTTCATCTGAAAACCTCTGATCCATCTCTTTTGGATTGCAATCCTCACCATACTGTCAAACCCCTCCAAAGCTAAAATAAACAGGAAAGGGAAGAATGGATCTCCTTGTCTCAACCCCTCTCAGAGGCAAAAACCCAACAGGCTCACCATTCTACTTTTTTTTTGGACGTGAGATCATACATGGAGTTTGACCGAGGGTCAACTATTTCACTGAGCTCCTCTTACATTGTTAGATTCAGATACAATACCCTTGTTAATATGTCAGAAATATGTTAATTTGAAAATGCTGTCTGCATTCCATTCTAATGTGATTCAAACTTTCAAAGACATAGAGGTATGACTAATCAATTATTTTGCTTCCTACATATAATGGCTCTCAGATGTCTGCATAGCTTCTTCCTTTTCAAGGTGTCTTTATCTTCCGTTCTTAACAAATGCTGAACAATTTTAATTTTCAATTCACAAGACAGAGAATCTAACTGTTTTGATAAAAACTTCCATCCATTTCACCCATTTATCTCCAAATCCCATTTGCCTTGGGATATTGAGGGAGTTCCAGTTCACATGGTCATAAGCTTTTTTTATGTCAAGCTTACACATTATTCCAGGAATACCATTTTTCATTCTTGCATCTATGCACTCATTGGCTAATAATGCAACATCCATGTTGTCTTCCCTTTATGAATGCCATCTGATGGTTATTGACTAGCTTATATGCCACTGTTTTGAGCTTCTCAGCTAGAATTTTAGCTATGATTTTATAAACCCCCCTACCAGACTAATAGGTCAATAGTCTTTCAGCTTTTTTTTTTTTTGATGACAATAGTCTTTCAGCTTTGTGGCACCTGGTTTCTTTGAAATTAATGCTATGAAAGTTGCATTGAAGTTTTTCTCAAAAGTTTGGCTGGTGTGAAAAAAGTTGACAGTATCTATGATGTCCTTCTTCAAGGTGTCCTAGAAAGTTTTGAAAGCTTAAAATATTTAATTGCATATATAAACAACCAAAATCTCAATAACAATAACATATTAGCAAATACGTCAATTCAAAAACTAAAAATAGACGGTAGATACTAAAAGTCTAGAACTTGAAGGGCTCAATAATTCATAAGACAAGCAATACTAAAATTAAAAGTCTCTTCTTCTTTAAGATTTTCAAATTCTTAAAGTCTTGATCCATTTCATTATATTGCTCCTCATCTTCTTCCTCAGATTCTTCACCAATTGAGGTTCGAATTTGACTTGAACTTGTAGTATGTACTGCTTTGCCCTTGTACAGTGGCCTTGAACTTGAAGAACTTCCCCTTAGACCATGGATATTCTTGTGAGCGCTAACTGTCGTAGAAACAGTACCCCAATCAAGATCACCTTGCTTGTATGCTAGTTCATTTTCTTTTTGATCTTCCAAACACCCATCTAACCATTCATCTGCTTTATCAATATTATCCAATGCAATTGCATCAATGATATCACGAGCTTGTACTTAATGTACACTAGATAATTGAAACATGATATCGCAACCTATTCCTCTTCTTGGAATGAATCTATGCATAAGTTGTATGAGATAAATTAATAGATACTAATAATAATATATATAGATTAGATGGATGAGGTTCTGTTTTAGTACTGCCAGGTTCTCAGTTTTGATTTATGGTTCTCTTGAAGGTTTTTTTCCCAGCAACCAGGAGATTGAGACAAGGTGACCCTCTATAACCATTTTTGTTTCTGCTAGTCATGGAAGGCTTGAATAGTATGCTTAAAATAACTTATAGGAATGAATGGATAACGGGTTTCAATGTGGCTAAGGAGGTGAATACTAGATTGGGAATCACACATCTGCAATATTGTCATGACCCAAAGTACACCCTAGACGTGACATGGCAAATAGAACCCCGAGAGGCCCTAAACAAGCCACTTGACATAAGCATGATGTAATGAATATACAATTTAAGAGATATAACAATATAAGTCTCATATGATAAGATGACATAAATGATACTAACAGAGTGCATAAGAAATACGTGGAATACTACTAAGTATGACACAAGCTTTTCTAACATCATAAGAGTGATTGGGACGTAACCCATACACTACGTACAAGTTTGAAACAATAGACATAAAGTTGAAACAACTAAAACATCAGTTGTCTTGTCCTCAGAGCATGAGGACTCACTAATCCAAGTAGTCAAGCTGAGCAATCTTGAATCTAGGCACTCCCGGGAGGAGAAGCGTTGGAACCTATATTATAAGACTATGTAGCCACAAATATGCATTAGTACATGGAATGTACTAAGTATGGGGAAATGCATAAGAACATAGACATGATCATATGAGGACTTTAAACATAGACATCCTAGGATCCTTATAAGATGAAGGAGGATCTAGTGATAATTTTGCTTTTTTCTTTATCTTTTTGTTTGATAGGCACACTCCTCTGGATGTAAGATATGCTGTAAATTTTTGGATACTAGCTATGAGATGATGGTTGATATACAAAATGTTTCCTTTATAAAAAATAATACATATAGAAATTAAGATATAATAGATCTTCTTCTCACATGTTCAAACACACTTAAATTTCACTCACATCCAGATGAGATACAAGTTAGACTTATTACTTTCATGACAAACTTTTTGCATGGTTAGAGTTTGACTACCAAATAGCGACAACCATTCAACTATAAAAATTTAAATTAGAGGTTAATAAGTATAAATAAGTTACATAACTTAAGTAAAGCTATAAAGATGACTAAACCAACTCACTTACCCGGTGACCTTGTGTCTCTGGCTGTAATAGCTTGACCTCAACCAAACATCCAATTTGCATTTTTGTACTTAGGAAGCTCAGCGACTAGTATATCTTGAATTGCTATATTGTGGACCATCTTCTCAACACATCTATAGTACCTGGGAAGTATAAAACAATCCCGGGTTCATAATATGACTTGCTGTATGCAAAGGACAATGGAGTTGGTCAGTCCACCTTGCATCAATGAAAAACACTTTCTCATATTGCTTCTGAACTTCACAAAAAGCCCGTTCAATAGTTTCCTTGGCTCTATCCGTTGCTTTATAATTATAGCTCATTGGTGGTTTTTTCCCCATCCACCAAACGAATCACGCTAATCAAAGGACCACCAACTTTTAGTGGCTAGACAACATCATTCCAAATGTGTTCAGAAATAAGATGGATGGCAACTTCTTTCCCCAGAATTTCTTTTGCAAATCTACTTGTAGTCCATTCGGTTGAGAGGATAATAGTTCTCAAGTTTTTCTTTTGCATGTACATAGCTTGCAACGTTAAGAAGGCCATTGCAAATCTTGTCTTGGTAGGTTTCACCAATTTTTTATCATTTGTGAATTTCTTCATCAAGTTCCAACAACATGGTCTTTGACTAATGTAAGAATAGATCTTGGTGGCCTTTTTAAAAATCGTAAAAGTAAGATTATAGTAATTAGTAGCTAATACTCCTTCCGTCCCTATTTACTTGTCAAAAATTTCCTAATTTGATTCGCTTTTTACTTGTCATTTCTGACAAATCAAGGAAGAATAATTTTTTTCCTATTATACCCTCAATTTATTAACATTGAGGTAATGTCTTTGAAAAATGTAGTGAATAAATATGTTCAAGACTATCAATTAATCGGGGTAAAATGGTAAACTCACTATACCAATCATTGTTTTTTCTTAATAGGTGTGACAAAGAAAGTTAGAGGAGAGGATAGTTATATTACCTGAAGCATATGAGTTAATCTTGAATATGTCACCAAACATCAAATTGATGCAGCACATGGAGTTCATTAAATGTGTGGGTACACGCCCATCGTCATGTCACCCACTTTAACATTCTCACTAGCATTATAAGTGACAACTTGTACAACATTTTCAGTCCGATTCTCTCAATAATCTTCTCAAAAGTTATAGATTTTGGTGGAATAGGTAGATTCATTGCTAGCATCGACACAACCAAGAAACACTACCTATTAGAGAGTTCACCAAAATATTGAAGATTATTTTTCCATTTCGTAATGTAATCAAGAAATGCCTTCAAAAATGGTGAGAATTTCCCTTAGATGCCCGATCTGAATCTCCGCTGCTTCACAAAGAACTAATGGGTCATTTGCATACAGGATGCGTGTAACCTCCAATGCATCAACCCTGGCTGTCTGTGCATTGAAACCCTTCAACCATCCTTTTCCATTTGCAATCCTGATCATGTGATTTAAGCCTTCATTGCTAGTAAAAATAGAAAGGGAGAAAAGGTCCCCCGGCCTCGATCCCCTTTGGGATCGGAAATAAACCTTCAGTGCTCCATTTATGATGAGTGAAAATTTCACATTGGATATGGCAGTATCTGATCCATTTGTTGCCAATCCATATGATTTAGAATGTTAAGAAGGAAATTCCAATTGACATGATCATAGGCCTTCTGAATATCAAGCTTACACAGGATATCGAGTGTCTTTTGTTTCACCCTAGAGTCCCCCAGCTCATTGACCAATAAAGCTACATCTATAATTTGCCTTCTTTTCGAAAAGGCCATTTGGTGTTCATCTACTAATTTCCCCATGACAGTTTTCAGCCTTAGTGATAAGTTTAGACATGATTTTGTACCCTCCTCCTATCAAGGTAATATATTTCACACTACCATTATTTATCTTCTTCTCCATTTTAACCCTAATCTTAAACAATACTCATTTCATGAACTTTTCTTTTGATGAAGTACGAAGTTTTATTGAGAGACATCAAGAAGGTGCAAGAAGGTGACAAAAAGATAGTGTTAACTCCAGCAATACTGCCTAAATTATAAGGGAGCTAATGAAGTCCAGAAAATTTTAAGGGCAGGTTACAAACGAGAGATTGTGGCAGCTAAATAAAAGTAAAAAACATCTAGGGTGTATTCATGTTTTCAATTTTTCTCATGTTCGGTTTGTCAAATATTTTGGAAAACATTTTCTCTAGGAAAATAAGCTCCTTAAAAATGAGGAAAATGACTTCCCCAATGAAAGTAGGGAAAACTAGTTGCACTAATGATATTCCACATTGATTGTGTCCTGCCCACCCTCCAATACACCTCATCTTTACCCCCCACCCCCATAGCCTTCTTTTTTTCTTTCTATAGTGGAGATAGTTGCACGTAATCTACTACACGCTAATAATGGTCTTTTGGATTTCATCTCCTACAAAAATAGCAAGTGGTTGGCCGTTCGATCGAGTCCATCCCTTGAAGTCGTACCCTCCCAGTATGCGTCGCAAGAGGAATCAGCCACGTGGTAAGCCTAAAAATAAGGGACCGAACCACAAGATAGCAAACCTTTTCTCGAAGAAAAAAAATTCTTGCAACTACTAATTGGTTGGGGGTGGGCGGGAGCTTAGTAGTTGCTTAGTCGTTCAAATACGTCTGTAATGCATTGTATGTCCCATAATAGGCCCCATTCTTCTACTCCCCAATTCTTCATTGATCCACAAGACCTGGATTCCATACGAGGGTACACCTTGAACCCTTTGAATTCCATCTCCCCCCATCCCACACCCCTACATCCCCATCCCGACCACCCATATCATTTGTTTGAATATATGCAAATGCTTTTAGGATAATATTATTTGCTTATCTACCGAACACAGGAAAATAAGCAAGAAACCCACTTTTTTTCCTAAAGAACATTTTTCAAGAAAACCTTTTCCATGGAAAACATTTCCTAGTCTTAAGGGTGTGGGTAGGAGTTGATACTACATCAAACATCTGCAATTCTTTTCAGTCCAGATAACCCAGAAAATGCAGGCTGGAACCGTGTTACAAATTTTCTTGATGGCAATATCAACTTTCCACAGACTCCAGCTTTCGTAAGCACTTTTGGTGCAGATAGGCATGACCCATGAGAGCCCAAAATAGTGAGTAATTTACTCCAGATATCCCCAGCTACTCTAAAATGCAAGAGGATGTGGCTGTTGGATTCATTCTGCTACATGCACCCGTTCACAGTTTGTATACTTCTTTTGTTGAGGTTATTTTGTGTCAAACAGGCTTGATATAGAGCTGTCCAGCTGAAGCATTTTATCTTTGGAGGCAGTTTGGTGTTCCATATTTGCTTCCATGGCCAACTTTCTGTGATTTCAGAGTAGGAGATCATCTGTGCATAGTATGCTTTCACGGAGTAAATACCATTACTTGGTGTACGCCAGTGCATACTATCCTCTGCTTGGTCATTGATGTTGCATCCCTCTAGCTAAGAATTAGCAAGTAAGCTCATCGCGTGTCTACCAATTTCACCATAGCGGCTTGTCTTGAACTCAGTTCTTCCAATTCTCAATTTTGGACATGTTTTCTGAATCATGGAGCTCAAGAGTTTCCTTCACTGTAATGTGAAATGGCCACAGTCAGGGTCACTGGCAATGTTGAAGAGATTGGGAATTCATTCAACAATATTAAAATTCCCAACTCATTTCAAGAACTTGTACAATACTAAAACCAAATGGAAGTTTTACTACAGAAAACCCTCCCCCTCCCAGTACTCAATACAGAATTATATTCTGTGCAAGATGGGCATACTTTGACGCACAAGTGAACTAAACTATCTATTAAGGTTCCCTTGTCTCCTTTGCTCTACCTCGCGGTGCGAAGTCACAGCGCAACCTCCTGGGACCTGAGATTTCCTCGATTCACATGGGAGGCTGTCATAGGAACCCCTGTAGGTCTCCTTGTTTTCTTTGGATTGTTTTCCAGTTTTGGCCACTCCCATTAAGCAAAACCACTTCCAACATGTTTTCTTCATAACTCCAAGTATTAATGACCTTTCTATCCTCATGCGGTCTCTCACATACTTTGATGCTAATTAAATTGCACTTATATCTTATGATTAATTCTAATTAGTTAGGAATAATTTACAGGGCTTTACATGAGTATATTGCCATTTTATTATTTGAATAAACGCCTCCTATTTTAGGTTACATTCAAACCAAAGTACCAAGTGTAAGTGGTCACTACATCTTGTTGATATTGGTTGAGAAGTTTGATGGAGTTTAGCCAAATGATTGGGCTGTATTATGACAGGTTTCATCAGCTCAAATGATCAATTAGCAGATGTTCTTTTCTCGTTCTTTATAGTACTCTCAGGCTGCTATCCAATATCAATACACTCAGATGTATATATGTATTTCATATGAAAAGGTGTACTATCATCTTGATTAATGTTGTTTCTGTTGTTGACGGGTGAAAGGTAACCGTGTGAATCCTATTCCATCTTCTTCAGATTGTGTAATGTCCAGCAGTATTGATTTATTAGTAGTGTTATATAGTAATCACGTAGCTACTGTTGCTTCATTTGCTTAATATCCTGTAATTTTGCTATCTTATTTCCTTGCAACCCTGCTTCAAATTCTTCTTTTCTTTTGAGCCGAGTGTCTAGCAGAAATAACCTCCCTACCCTGCAAAGGTAGGCTAAGGTCGGTGTACACCCTACTATCCCCAGACTCCACTTGTAGGATTACATTGGGTATCTTCCTATTGTTATTGCTATATTTACTGAGTCATTCTCTGTGTTACAAATTGACTTTATAATCATTTAAATTGTACCGTCTGAATGCTAAGAAAGATGGACTTTGTTATTTATTTGCTTTTAGGTGCTTGAAGTCTTGAAGAAATGCATTTTGTCCATTTCATATATCCAGAAACTTGGTGAAGTGGTCAAGGATATTTTATTTGGTGATTCTTCAATCCACAATGCACTCTTTCGACTTGTTTGCACAACTTCAGATGGCCTGGAGGTGCATCTTGCAACCTGTTGTTCCCTTAAATATGCTAATAAACTCTAATGTGCGCTGAATCTTTAGCCAGCATGCGGGATCCACACTTGATACCATTGCTTTGTGTTTCTTCAACAGAAGCTCTATTTCAGCCGGCTTTATGGACTGACAGATATTGAAGGATTACAGCAGGCTATTGTCTTGGGATTGGATATTCTTTCCAGTATGCTTTCTGATTTGTCAAGGGTATGCTTGATAAAAAATTTTCTTCTCTTTATAAACCTCTTGAAGGGTTGCATGCATTTGGAAGAAAGTTCGCTTTTCTTCAATCTCTGCGCCCCTGTTCCGTTCCACCTCAGGTTGAATAAAAGCAAAATCTTCCTCGTCTGTTACTTACTAGCTTATTTCAATAGGAACCGAAATGCTTGAGAAATTCATCCTGGAATGAATGCTTTTTTGTGGGTGAGAGAGGATGAGAATAATGTAGTGTGCATTTACTTATTTGAGCTCAATTCTTCGAGCTTATTTTTTCTGGGGATCCAGATTGAGTTTGCTGTCGACAAAATCAGACATCAGTAATTCTTGCATTATTTTTTTTGGAGCATCTGCATAAAGCATTCTAATCTTTAATCAAGTGAAAGGTGTCCCAACTTGGACTTCATGATCTTTGTCTAATATTTTTCTCATACCGACACCCTGTTGAGTTGTTTATTTTTCTCTCTCATCTGTGATATTTTTAGATTTCAGAGTTTTCCTGCTTTCTTTACTGCTGGAATCAGTCTATTAAACAAAATTTACAGCACATAGGCTGAATGAAGTTCATTTTCAGAAGACTGATATTCATGGATATCCCTGATCTTGTTTTACTTTGTGAAGATGTTTGACAGGAAAAACTAAAACCTGCTTATGGTTCATTTCAGGTAGTGCCCACTTTCACCGTCTTTTGTCAAGCAGTCATGTCACTGACGGCAAAACCAGTGCCTGTGGTTACTGCTGTGATATCACTGATGTCATTCTTCCGAAATCCTGTATGTTGTCATCACTATTTAATTGAAAGCAATTTTTTTCTTGCTTTGCAAAATTTCTTCGGAGTTGAGGAATTTTCTCCTCATTTCCCTAGTGCATTAATACATTCACTTTGATGTCACCCTTCTAATTGTTGCGATAATACAGTTTCACTAGTTTACTGCTTCTTGTGGTGTTAAGGTTTTGAAGATTGTGAGTCCCTATTCTTCCTGTGTTATCTTGGTTTCAGTGCTGATTTCCCTATTTAGGTCAGGTTTTGTGCTGATCCAGTACTGAAATCCTGTTTCTCCAGTGCTGCTTCATTTCCGAACCTGATAGCTGTGTTAGTCTAATCTAACTTTGGATTAGATTTCTTTCAGTCAGGTGCAAGTTGTCTCAATTTACCAATGTTATCTATGTAGTGGTAATTGTTGAAATGATTGACCACCTCATCTGTAAACTTAAGCTGTCAAAGCGGGGACACTTTATTTATTAAGGTCCGCAAAAAGTCTTCTCACGTGTTAGCCTAATTCTTTTTTTTGCCAGCCAAGCATGAAAAAATACTTTTTTATATTTGGGTGGCGGTGAGACCCGGACCAAGAGCTACAATGTTTTATTTTGTTATGCGACAATAATGATCAAAACAAGATGTGTGAATTTCATCAACTGTCCCAAAGTCTCCAACAACTTTATGTTATGATTTAACCCGTTCAAGGTGAACTACTATCTCGGTCTTTATAACTTAAATTGCTTTCTGAAACAACTACTCCCTCCATCCTATTTTATGTGGCACAGTTTGACTTGGCACGGAGTTTAAGATTTTTTTTTTTTTTAAACTTGTGGTCTAAAACAATCCTCAGATATTTGTGTTGTTGTAAATCATTTTACTAGGGTAAAAAGGGAAATTTTAAAGTGATATTGTTTCCAATTATATTAAGTTGACATTCTTTTTAGGACGGACTACAAAGGAAAGGGTGCCACATAAAATGAGATGGAGGGAGTATAATTTTCCTAGCGTTATGTCAGGTCCCAAATTACCCCCTAGACATGATTGGGCACCAATTACACACCACCGACCAGACGAGCCTTTCTTGAGCTTCAAGTGCCTCATCTTCATGATCAAGGAGAGTATAACTTGAAAATGTGTACTTGAGATTCCTTGAAGTGTGAAAAGCATGTTCTTGAGCCTCAAACCTTCATTTCAAACTCTCTCCAAGCCCTTGACACAGTTACTTGATGAGATGCTCTTCAACTCCCGAGCTTGCCTTGGCGTGTATGTATCACTTGTGGTCTTGAATATGCCATAACATTCTTACACATTTGTAAGATTTTTAAAACTTATGATTTTAAATATGCCATAACATTTGTGTAGCTATAAAAGTTTCTTATTAAGGGTAAAATTTAGAAATGAATCATTCTTATTGGAACTAGACTAAAAAAAGAAATAAGTTTTACTTAAATACAAACATAAATGGCTTTCTGAGAAAGACCCAATCTTCAATACATAAAGGAATTTCATGGGTGCACCAAATCAAAATGAAAGATATACTTCTCAACTGTACCAAGTTATTTTCACCTCCTCAAACGCTCTCTTATTTTTTCTCGCCAAACAACCCAAGCGGGTGCAAACTTCAATGCCATGCATCTTGTCCTTCTAGAATGTTTCCAGATGAACATAACCACTTTTACAATGTCTAGCATCATCTGAACTGACCCAAACTATCTAACTATTTCCCACCATAATCTAGCTGCTAAAAAAATGTATGAGTAGGCTGTTGACATCTTCACCTGAACCCTTGCACATAAAGCACCAACTGACATAAATAACCTTCCTCTTCTCAAAATCTCAACCGTCAGAATCACCCCTCTTATTGTTAACCAAGTTTTAACACATTTTTTTAGGTACCTTAGAGATTCAAACTAAATGGAAAGACAACCTCCCTTGTCAAAGGCTTCTCATAGAGAGACATAATAGAGAATTCTTCATTATTACCCATCAACTTCCTGAATAGTGGCTATGTTGTGGTGTACATTGTTGCGGAGTGTATAACCTTGCCACCTCCAAGTGTCTTGGGATGCTGTGGAGAAGGTGTAGAAAGAGCTGACATGTCGGGAAGGGGGAAGCAATAAATGGGAGGGCAAATTAGTGGTGTACAATGGAAGGAATAAGGAGATGGGAAAGGGAGGGAAAATTTGCCCTCCGATAAACTGGATCAGTTATTGTATATCCACTGTGAAGTTCTCCGTCATCATAAATGGTAGTAATGAAGGGTTTTTTCCATCACAAAGGGGATTGAGACAGGGAGATCCATGTCTCCTTTTCTTTTTCTTTTAGCCATGGAAGGTTTAAATCACATGATCAGAATGGCAAAGAGCAATGGGTGGATTAAGGGTTTCCGTGCTTCACCTAGCAGGGGTAGTGCTATGGAAGCCACTCACCTATTATATGCTGATGACTCACTAGTTTTTTGTGATGCAGATATATCCCAGATCAGACACCTTAGAGCTATCCTAACTATTTTTGAAGGTATTTCTGGATTGCATGTTAATTGGCATAAGAGCTTTATCCATCCAGTCAATCAGGTGGACAACTTGCCACTGCTAGCAGATACTCTTGGATGCCAGGTGGCTCCCCTTCCAACCAAATATCTTGGTTTACCTTTGGGAGCCGAAAACAAAGAAACCAAGATATGGAATGAAGTCTTGGAGAGAAGTGGCAAAAAACTATCAAAGGTGGAAGAGCCAATATCTATCCTTGGGAGGTAGGTTGACACTCATCGAATCTGTAATGGATGCCCTCCCTATTTATATGATGAGCTTGTTCCCAATTCCCAAGAGTATAAAGAAGATTAACATGTTAAGGAGATCCTTCTTGTGGCAAGGTAGTAAGGAAAAAAGAGGGTACAATCTGGTTAAATGGGATACCCTCACACTCAATAAGAATCACGGGGGGTTAGGGATCAAAAACCTTAATATCCAGAATGAGTCATTAATGCAGAAGTGACTCTGGAGATTCTGCACAGATGACAGGGGCTCTATGGAGAAGATTTATCGCTGAGAAATATGGTTTACTAAACCTATGGTCTACTGAAGAGGTTTTGGGTACTTTTGGTTGTTGTGTCTGGAAGTCCATCAGAAGGTTGTGGCCACAATTCTATACCAATATCTCCTTTAAAATGGGTGATGGAGTAAGAATAGATTTTTGGAATGAACTCTGGATAGGGGAAAACAATTTGAGAACTCTGTTTCCTCGGCTATATGTCTTAAGTTCACAAAAAAATGCTTCAGTGTCTCAAGTCTGGAGTCCACAAGGATGGAATTTGGTTTTCAGGCGAGCTATGAATGACTGGGAAGTTACAGAGATTGCAAGATTCCTTCAATTGTTGAGTACGTTTCCTAGGATACTTAATGGAGTTGACAAACCTATTTGGTTGCTTCACAACAAAGGGGTTTTTACAGTTAAATCTTGCTATTGGAAGAAGAATAACAATCAATCCACAACGGGCTTCTGGCCTTGGAAGCAAATCTGGAAGGTCACAAGCCCCCTAAAAGTCTCTTGTTTCGTATGTTTAACAATTAGGAGAGCATGTCTAACTCATGAAGTCCTACAAGGAAACGGAATGCAAATCTGTTCAAGATGTTTTATGTGTGATCAAGACGTAGAGAGCAACTTTCATCTGTTCCTTCATTGTAAAACAGCCACAAAGTTGTGGGACATGTTCCTCAATATTCTTGGGGTCAGTTGGGTGATGCCAAAGTCCACTATGGAGCTGCTTAACTGTTGGAAAGGTATCGGTAGTAGAGGGTCAAAGGAAAACTGGTGGATGACCATTCCAGCATGTATCTGGTGGACACTATGGAAGGAACGGAATACCAGATGTTTTGAAGGCAAGAGTAGCAACATTCAGAAGATACAGAGTTAGAGTCTTAGTTTATTGTATTTTTGGTGTAAACAAGAGTTGGGGGATATAGTAGCACTAGTTGACTTCATAGGTAACTTGTAAAGTTCTACTTTTGGAGTCCTTTAAGAGGATTTCCCATACTTTTGGTGGGTGTAAGATTCTTCCTCATCCTTTCTTGGATGATGAGTTTTTTGTGAATACAAAGTTACCCTTGTCTCAAAAAAAAGGAACTCAAGCAAAAATCACTAGCTAAAATTCATAGAATCAAAATTTTAACCTTAAAAATTTCAAGTGGATTACGAACATTGAGAATATGAATTCTCTAAATTCAACTTACCCTAAAAATTCTGAGTGAAATAAATGGGATAGTTTGATTGAATTTGAGAGGGTAAGGTTTTGGATTTTTATGACAAGGTCACTGTTTTTTTATGGTTAAGATGGTGGACTGTGCTTCCATGGAAAAAGATATCAACAGTGGTTTGCGGCAAAGTGGTTGTAGCTGTGAGATGGAATGGTGCTTTCTAGTGGTTAAGAAATCAAGGATATGGTGGTCTATTGGGTGTATTATGATGGAGGAGATGTTCCTTGATGGTGGAGAAATGTGCCGACTATATATGTATGATAATTGTGTCGACAAATAGTCTTACCTTCTGGGATGGAAGAAGTGAGCATTTACTGAAAATGGTCATTGTAAATAGAGCAAAGAAGCCTCTCTACCTCCACGAGGTAAGGCAAGGTATGCATACACTTAACCCTCACAGACTTCACCAGTGGGATTACACTGGGTATGTTGTTGTAAATAGAGCAAAAAGACCAAACTCTGTAGACCCATTTTGATTTCTCGAGCATCAGATTTAATCTTAATTTTTACTTTAAGAGAGTAGTCCTTGAGATCAGGACTAAGTGTCAAGTGTAAAATGTATCTGTAGCAAGTTACCGACCAAGACAAATCTTGAAATAGTAAAGCAATAATGAAGAGAATGATGAGCTTCATAGAAGTAAAAAAAGAAGAAGAGGGTGGGTGGTATATTTTTTAAATATAAAATTTTATCTGTAGAGTAACCATTTTTTTTTGATAACCTGTAGAGTAACATTTTTTTTCCGAGTAACATTACCTATTGGAAGCTAATGGAACAAGAGGGGGAATCCTAATTTTTGGTACAATAGGATATGGGATGCAGAAATGGGCATACTCTTATCTCTTGCAAATTTACTCTAAAAGACTTGAGAGTTTACTTTGCAACTCTCCCGTGTATATGCACCTAGTGATATAAAAGAAAGAAGAAGATTGGTCGGAACTTGCCAGTGCCATTTCTCTGGACCATGGGCTGTATATGGGAACTTTGACACTGTATGATTCCCATAAGAGGAGAGGAATTGCAATAGAATCAGTAGAGCAATGAAGGACTTCTCGGAGTTTATTGGTGACATGGAGCTGGTTGATCTACAACTATCAGAGGGCTGATATACATGGAGACAAGGTGACATAGGGAAGTGCTATTAGGTTGGACTAATCTCTAGTATCAATGGACTGTAATGAGAGCTATAGGAACGTTAAACGATCTATTCCTCATACAGTTACATCTAACCATTTTCTTGTGATATTGCAATGTGGCAATTGGGATCGAGTTAAGTCCTACTTCAAGTTCGAGAATTGGTGTGCTACAAACAGAGGGCTTCAAAGAAAGGGTGAAGGAGTGGTAGGAATCATTTGTGTGTGAAGGGAAGACTTGACTATGTTTTGGCTTTCAAACTAAAGGCTCTCAAGGTTAAACTCAACCAGTACTCCATTCAAAGAAACCTGGAGTTGCAGAAAGATTGTATTCTCAATCAATTAGCTTAACTGAAGGAAATCAATGATCAAATGAACCTGAATGAGGAAGAACTGGTCACGCAAGCATCTTTAACTATGGAATTTGAGAATATTGCAAGACATGATGAAGTGGCTTGAAGACAAAGATCCATGGCCTTGTGGCTAAATGAGAGGGACAAAAATACAAGATATTTCCATAGAGTAGCAAATTATCATAAAAGACTTAACAACATTGGTAAGTTGTTAATTGTGTGTCTGTGTGGGGTGGAGGTGGGTGGGATTCTGATCAATCCAGCTGATATAGAAAAGGAAATTGTCACCTTCTATCAAGATTTATACTCTATATGTGAAGGATTGAGGCCTCAAGGCCATATAGGAAACTGTCCTAGGATCAATTTTTGTCTGAAGATAATGTGTGCTTCAAAGGCCAAAGCCCCTTTTAAGCACGAGATATGGGATTTTGTGAAAGCATGTGCCTGGGACAGAACCCCTGGACATAATGGAATCTATATGTTCTTTTTTCATCTAGTGCTGGGAAGTGGTAAAAAATGAAGTGGTAGTTGCAGTACAAAATTACTATGATCAAGTTTTTTTTCTGAAAGAAGCTGTAATGCTACTTTTGTAGCCTTGATTCCAAAAAAAAAAGTTAGAGGACTAAAGGAGCTAAGAGATTTCAGGCCCATCAAGCTCGATAGGGAAGTATTTACACGGTCATTTCCAAACTCTTGACTGAGAGATTGAAGAAAGTAACATTCAAACTGGTGGCCAATCAATAAATGACTTTCATTAAAGGAAGATATTATGGATTCTAATTTGATTGTCAATGAGATGGATACGAGAATTAGAAGCAAGGAGCCTGGAATCTATGCAAATTCGATATAGAGAAGATTTATGATTGTCTCAACTGGAGCTACATATCAGAAACTTTGAGGAAAATGGGTTTCGGTGACAGATGTTCAGCTGGACTAAATATTGCATCCATACAGACATACAGTTAGGTTTCGATCCTTGTATATGGATCACCAATTGGTTCTTTTTCCATCCAGAGGGGCTTGAGACAGGGTGATCCCCTATCTCCCTTTTATTCATCGTAGCTATGGATATACTTAAGGTTAGAGGTTTTAAGGTGAGTTCAATGATAGACAACATTCTGGAGAATTCTCATCTGTAATGTGCAGATGAAACCCTAGTGTTCTGTGAGACCAACTATGAATACTAAGGATTATTTCCATTCTCTTTGAAGATGTAAGCTTTTTTTATCTAGTAAATGATGTGAACTAGTTTCATTTTTTGGTGAGTATTCTTGGTGGAAGAGTTGGGGCTCTACCTACTGTATCTAGGGATGCTTTAGGGAGCCGAACACGAGACAAAGGATATATGGAATAGAACCTTGGAGAAATGTTAAAAGAAATTAGCCAATATAGTTCAATGGGAGGAAGGCTAATTCAAGGACCATCGAAATTTGAAACAGAGGTTTCCAGAAATGTATATACTTTCTCTACTATAGGTGGCATCGGTAGCAAAACTATGGAGCAATCAAGACTAGAATCTCACTTTCAGAAGACCACTTAATGATTGGGAAATAGACAGGCTAGAAGATCTGTTTACAACTTTAGAACAGGTCAAGGAACTTTCAACATCTGAGCATAGCATTAGGTGGAGTGGGGAGAAGCAAGGAAATTTTACTCTTCACATTGTGAACAAGACATTGTACTCTTCTAACAATCAAATTGAGTGTTGGCCATGGAAGGTTAAAATACCATACGAGGTAGCAGGCTTCACCTGTGTGTTAGCTAGAGAAGTTGTTCTTACAGATGATTCCTTTAGAAGAAAGAATATCAGTTATGCTCTAGATGCTACCTTTGTGGAGAAGAGGCAGAGACAATTGTTCATCTCTTTTTACATTGTAATAGGACTACTCAACTATGGAGGATGTTTCTCAGCCTAAGAGCTGTAAGTTGGAGCATGCCTAGGAGCATAGTTCTAGCATGTTGGAAAAGAGAAACAGCTAACTCTCTTTAGAAGGAGAGATGGAAGGTCGTCTCAACTTTTATCTGGTGGATAATGTGGGAGGAAATGAACAATAGATGCTTTGAAGATAAAGATGAAGGGCTAGGTACTTTTGTATTTTTGGTGTAGAGGAGATTGTGTTGAAGACCATGAATCAATTTTTGATGTTTTAGACTCCTTTTAGATGATAGAGGAGTTGTGTAATTTTGGATGATTATACCGTCCTTTCATTTATATACAAACTAGTAAAATAACGCGCGCCTCGCGCGGGAATTCAATATCACAGAATTTATAAAATAATACTTAAAACCTATCGGTCATTAAAATTAAAACACTATATTATCTTACATACAAGATTACGTAGTAATGAACATTAATAATTTTATAATTTATCCTTTTGCTTCCAGGAAGTTTACTATTTGATATATTTGGGGAATCAAATGAACATAGTAAACAAATATTCTAATTTTAACTTGTAGAAAGTTCAGCCCTACCTTTTGCTTTACAATATCATTTTAAAGTTCCTAATTTAAATGTATCATAAAAAATAATTAAAATGGAAAATTAAAGGAAGAATGTATCATATTGGACAACAATTCAACTTATCATATATACTTGAAAGGGAAAAATATTACACAACACTATTTAGTTTGTTTGGGTGCTTTTTAAAAATCAGCATACTAGTGTAATGAAGTTCAATTTGAAATTACACTTCTATTCCAATCGCACTGTAGAGAAACACATCTATTACTTCAAGAAAAGTATTTACAACTTGCAGTAAACTTGAGAATCTATCCATACTTCATATTGAATATGAACAATTAATTTATTGTGTAGTTATTTATGTCTTTGGGATTTAAAGAGGCTCTATTCTAGTCATATTCCTCTATAGGTCATCCGACACAACATCCTTGAAGCCATGTCAAAAGTTTATTATTTCTTGTCTTCTTTTGCTGGTTCACATTGCACATCAAGGTACGATAACGTTTTTAAGATCGTTATGTTCTTACAATGGCATACCAAATTTGAATTTTGTCTTCAAGAGATGGTAGTATATATCTTTAAGGGATTTTTTTATTATACCTTCAACAATTTCTGGAGAGAAAACATACGTGAATACTCAATTAATGTGTTATTTAATCTGTAATAACAAATACTTATAACAATAACTTTGCAGAGTTTAAATCATGTACTCAAAAACAACAATTAATAATATAAGCATAAATTAATGACTGTAAACAACATTCCAGGATCGGTAAGAATATAATGAAATAGAAAGGAAAATATCGAGCCCACTGAATGCACTATGTCCCCCTGTGGAAATTATTCCCGCTAGTACCCGAGGATTAAAAGAATAGATTCCTCTCAGGATAGAACGATTTTATTCACCAGTGTATTGATACAAAAATAATGGTGTTAGTGAGCCACTCAACAGGAGTAAAGTACACAAATATTTAATCGTGTAGAAGAAGAAAAAGTTCATAATTTGCGTTGTTTAAAATGAGAGAATATCCCTCTATTTATAGACAACAAAGGGTGGTGTGAACACATGCTTATTGTGCCTTATCGGAAATCTCACAACTCTTTGGAAAAGTTACAACCCTTCGGAAAGGTCACAATCTTTCATAAAAGTCACAACTTTTCATAAAAGTCGCAACTTTTCATAAAAGTCGCAATTTTTTATGAAAGTCGCAACTCTTCATATTTCATTCATACCTTTAAAAATCCAACAACGTGTACTTCATATATCAATTCAAAGCTCTAATAAATGGTATTGACATTCAATCTATATTGTACCACCCCAAGAAAAAAATATGATTAACTCAAATCACCAACGGTAAAGTAAGATTATCGAGAAACGGTAGACTAATGCATGCAGCAATGCAATTATACATAGGATAAAGTTTGACCCAGTATTACTATCTGGTGATCAATTACTTAAGTTCAAAGGGGGCCTGATAGTTATACGTATGGAAGATTTGGTGGAGGCTTAATTTGTAATATGGTGGAGACAGTTGTGAAGGTTTTTGAGAGGAGGGGAAGACTAGTTTTGGAGATAAATAAACTAAAAGGGAATCCTGATTTGTGGTGGCGCCACGTAGACAGGCCTAGGGTTCTCTCTTATATATATATGATATGTTACTTTTCTCAAAAAACTAACTTTCAACTATAAAAATAAATAATTTTTTTTTTCTGATTTTAATCTTTCTTTAACTTGTCGTGTGATGTGGATCTGATGTATCATCCATCTCTGGGCAACTAAGGAACACAAATTATCGGAGGGGTTTAAAATACTTGTTTTGAACGAGTTGAAGTGTCTGATGAAACTCCATTGAGTGGGGTGGCCGGGACTTCAAAACAGTGTAAGTAGAAGTTGTCTATTAGACTACCTGCCAATATAAAAATTGACATTCTTTCTAAAACACGAAAATGTAGAAAAATGGCAAGGCCTGCTTCTGGGGCTTTGCAGCATATTAAAAGATGGGATTTTTTAAAGAAAGGAGCTAATGAAGAAAATTAGTTCGGTATAAAATGCAAGAAAATTAACTAACACTAACATTATCATTCTCAATTTCTTTTAACTAACATAAGCAATTATTGTTTTAGTAAGAAAATTGAAAAATTAATTGGGTGAAATATATGAAGCAAACAATCAAGTTAGTCAAGTTCAAGAACCATTTTCTGATTAAATGTAAATTTGCCTATTAAAGTTTCCGGTGACTAGTTTCCTTGCAATTTCTAGTTTCTGTTCCTAATATCTACATCATTCATCATAATGCTGTGTTAATAATCAATATATTGATTTGCCAACTCTATTTATTGTCTAGTGCCACCCTCTTAAAGGCAGAGGTGCTGGGTGCATGCCTTAACGCTTTGAATACTGCAGAATCTCTAAGAGGGAAGTCACGTAGGTTCAGGTTTATATGTGCCTCTAGTAAGTATTAAGATAAACTAGGTTCCTCAATGAAATGTGATAAAATTCTTATGAAAATCTAAGTGCTGACTGCAAAGAGAAATAATATGGATTTGTTTTTATAGTTTTAAAACGAAATCAACCTATTCTTTTTATCTAATACTGAACTTTAGGATAATGTAAACTACAAGAAAGAACTTGATCTTGCAGAATGTTTCTGGAAAAAACTCTGTGCTGCATCAAGGTCTCTCTTTTTTTTGGGGTGGGGGGTGGGTGGGGAAGAAAAAACTCAAAAAAGTAAAAAACGGATAAACAGGTTTCTAATGATGAGCAAAATCTAAACCATTTATTGCATGTATGTGTTTTATTTTGTTGAACCTTTAGCGCTCTCCTGTGCACTCTTCTTTTAGTTAAAGGTTGCAGCTTTTTTAAGGTTGTATCTATCTACTTCTCTCCGCTATTTTTTTTTAATTTCCGGGTAGTATCAGAAATTACAAGAAATAATCTTCTGTTGGTCAAAATAGAGTCTTGGCATTCAAAAGGAAACCAAAATAGGTTCCAGTGAAATCATTCCAAGGTCTAATATGGTTTGTAACTGTGCTAAATGCAAACATCTGCTGCCAATGCAGAAGATACAGGTGGGTGCAGCAAGACTGCTCTCCAGGTTGTTTATTATTGGAGACGACTCACAATCATATGCACTTAGCAATGTATATTTCGGTCTGGATGACAAGCAGGTTTAGCTTTAAAATATCGGTATTATTTTTCTTAAGTTTATTATTTTGTGGAATAAATGTTAAGCTATTTTAACTGATCTCAACTAATGCATTTGCAGATCTATAATTTTAAAAATACCATTTATAGCATTCTTTGTCAAGAGAAAGTAGAAAGTGAGGATCTCATAATTGCTACTTTCAAGATGCTTACTTCTGCTGCACGCTATCAGGTAATTTGTCACTTGTTATTTTCTTTTTGAGCTCATAATCTGCTGCATTGCTGCCAGACCATGGGATCTCCTATATCTGAACGAACTATTGCCCAGGAGCATTTAAAGCTATTATCAAGCCTAAAGTCCTTGAGCCCTTGAGCTTCAAACTTGATCCAAGTTGATTTTTTTACCAAGGTCATGGGTAAAGTAGAAAATGATGAAGATGGAAGGCGTTGTGTTAGTTCAGTCCCAAATTTTACCTTGACATAGAAATATCCCGCCAATTATTTAAAGGAACGAAGGAAGGACAACTTGCTGTATTATGACCATTTTGCCTCTAAATCAATTTTATTGTCATTAAAAAATGTTTTCATGACTATATTATGCATCTTTATTCAAAGCTTCTGCAACACTTGGTCAGGTTATCTTCAGTATTGGTTTGGTACAATGGGGTGAAAGTCAATAAATAGCTTCTTATACCCATTTTTACCTTAAGCAATCAAGTGGAGAATGTAAACTCCTTGTTCCACACAGCTGCAACTTATAATGTGTGTTTATACAAACCAGTCAATCGCCATTGTTAAGAACTCCCACATTGGAAAAGGGATGGGCAATTGGTCTCCTTATATGTACTTGGACATTCTTCATCCTATGAACTAGCTGTTGAGGTTGAGTTAGGACCATTATCCATTTCTTTATATGGTATTAGAGCTAGACCCGATGTGGGCCACTAGGAAATTGGGCATTGGGGTTGAAATACCCCCAGTCCATGAATGTGCACGCACCGGACTGGACAGAGGAACCCCAGATAAAAAGAATATCTGGATCTGGACGTGGAGAGGGGGTGGGGGGTGGGGGTTGATGAATGGATTCCTTGGCTCCTTATAAGGCTTGGGCCAAATAAGTTTCCAGGGACAGTTGTCTAGCATGGAGTTGCAGGAGCATAATTGCTGGTAACACTTTACAGTGTAGTTGCCTTCCCCCTGATTGCGCCATTTTATTCTATCTGTAGCAATAGGGTTCAGGTTTCCTTGCAGCAGATAAGTGTTGAGGTGTAGGAGCTCAAATAATTCCCACTCATAGAGATTCCTGTACTTCTTCATAGTGTGATGTTCCAATTAACCCATTTTCTGTATGCAGCAATAACAGCGATATCTCCTTTTTCCTTATCCAATGGCAACTCTTACAGTAACCGTTCCTATCATTTTAGATGTCACTAAAATGTATTTATTTGATTTTTTGTTACTGTTAGTGTCTAATCCCTTAATAGATTTAGCTTTAAGCGCTGAATTGGGTATGAAAAAGATCATAATCTTTGGTCCTTTCTGGTATTTAAATTGAAAACCATTCTTTCATAGGCTTCTTTTCTTACCGCTGTGATCGCTTTGGAAGAAAATTCAATTTCTGAATCATGCAATGGTGACAATCATCCAGCCAACAATGATGCATTACAGTGCAATGCTGCAAACATATTAGATTGCATATGGATTTATGTTAAAAGATCTGATGATCTTGTGATGACGTAAGGTTTCTAGTCATTTTTGTTATGCCATAAATCATTTCATTATTCCTTGTGACGTTTAATTATTGAGGTACTCCATGATTTGATTTAAGAATTCTTTTTTGGTTTCTTTCAGCAAATCACGTATAATGTGTAATGTGCTAAACTTCCTAAAAGCATTATGGCAAGGAGCTGCTCATTATACAAATCTTCTGAAGCAGCTGAGAAATTCAGACTTCTGGGAAAAGCTACTGATTTCTGCTGTGCTTTCCATAAGTAAGAAGAGTTGCCAATCTGATAGCACGACCGAATTGGAGCTCCAAAATCTGGCATACAGATATCAGTGTCAACATAATGTATTGGATGTGGTGGCCTGTGAAATGATCCTGCAGAAAAAGATTTTACATTCTGAGTTGGTCACAAAAGAATCTTCCAAATGTTTACATAACGGGTCAAATGGCTGTAAAGTAGCAACAGCTGAAAGTTCATGTAACCTGAAGGAAATTTTTGGAGCGTGGTGTGGGAGCTCATTGGATGCGGAGACTATCAAGACATTTGTTTCATTTGAGTATGATGATTCTGTAAAGCTGCGTGCAAGGGTGAGCTGTATTTCCTGGAACTCTTGTTTTCTATTCTGATTGTACGTAGTAACTAAGTCTCCACATTGGTTTATGTTAGCTTACATCATTGCTAGTTCTGACTTTCAGCTTCATGTTGATAATGCATGTGAATAATGACAGAGGCATTCTATTTCACTTTGCTATTTGTACCTTTGGATTGAAGTTGAATCCTTGTAGTTGCTTAGATTTTAATCTAGGTCTTCATTTTCTTAACTAGCGTCTTGAGGAGGCGAAATAAATTAGTATAATTAAATAAGTTGCAACATAATGTGTTAGAGCTAGAATGTTTGAGTTAGTACCCATCAAGTTGCGACATGAAGTGTTAGAGGTGTTGAGTCTTCAATTTTATTTCACATTGGACTACATGTGTAATGTTTGACACAGGTAATATTTCACATGTGTATTTTTTTTTCTTTATCAAAAAAATAGATGTATCGTGTGCTCAACAAATTATCAAGTCAGCAATACGGCTTTCTCTCTTGTTTTCTCTAATGACACGAAATCCTATAAGATCTCAAGATCTTATCAGATTCAACCTATTAAATGTTGCATGTGTTTTGTGAATTCAAATCTTTCTTTCTTTAAATAGTTTTATATCTATCATCTCCCCGTTGTTTGTTCCCACGGTGTTTGCATGTGCTTGGATGGTGATGCCGGTGTGGCAGTTTTCGTCCAGGGCTAGTAATGTCTAGCACACAGCCATTGAGGACGACGGATGCACAGCGTGGTGGTTTGTTATGATATTATTGCAAGGAATGGGACTTGAGTCCCTCATCGGTTAAATGGGGAATTGATGTGGGGCTTACAAGCCTTGGGCTCTCCCACCTTGATAACTAGCTTGTAGGGTGTGGTTCTCCTAAGGTTGTATCAGGCGCTTTTTCAACTCTCTAGGGAGTTTTCAATTTTTCATGTAAACTCCGCTTACTGTTCTTTTGATTTGTTTATTCTGAATTTGTTCTAAAAATATCACCTTCAGAGTGAATGGAGTTGTTCAAAACAGCTTATCTTTTTAATTGATACGAGGCTTTTTCAGTATTTTCTGGAAACCTTCTTATTGTCCCCTGGTAATACATCAAATGAGTATGCCTTAAATCATTAGTGATAGTACTTGCAGGTTGCTGCTGGTCTGTTTGCTGTGCGCATCATGTGTAAAGTAAAAGACGGTGATAGAGGAAGTTTGTCTGTTTCACTTGTTGATAAAGTTACTAACCTGTGGCAAAAGGTTTTATTCCTTTTTCTTTTTGCAGCATTTCAAACGATCTTGCATTTCAAACAATCAGAGATATTTATTTTCTACATTATGTTTGTTTTCCCTTTTACAGTTGAGGAAGTTGCCAGCCTTTTCTGAGTTGATGGCTATTTATACGAAGCATGGTTACAGGTAAGTGCTTGATTTTTTCATGCCTTGTGAAAGTGAGACTGGTCCTGGAACTGGTATGTCTGTTATTTACTACTCCCTCTGTCCCAATTTATATGAGTTAGTTTGACTTGGCAGGGAGTGTAAGAAAGAAGAAAAGACTTTTGAAACTTGTGGTCTAAAATAAGTCCTAGATATTTGTGTGGCTAGAGCCTAGAAATCATTTCATTAAGGGTAACATGAACATTTTAAAGTTAAATTGTTATTAATTATAGAAATGTGTCATTCTTTTTGGGACCGAGTAAAAAGGAAAGTAAGTCATATAAAGTGGGACAGAGGGAGTAGTTCTCAGTTATTATATGATAGCGATATCCTGATCATAGTCTTATTTGACATGAGTAACTAATAGTGTGGGAGATTTATAGTAATTTGTTACTCAAGAGTTGAGGCACAATGGACCAATTGTGACTACTTTTTGTTGAGTAATAATTTAAATCAACGGGGCATGCATGTAATTATACAAAAAAGGCAGTTGGGACGAAGCATTCTGCGTTCACAACATCTACACATGGCTCCAAATCCACAACATATAGGTCACATGGAAATAATTAACCATTGCTCTAAGGCTCTCCTTCATGCGTGTGATTATACAACCCAAAAATATTTTAGAAGCAACTGAAATGCAAAATACCTTGTGTATCCAGTGAATCAATCTATTCTATAAGTTACACAAACTCAAGACTTATTCTTTCTTCTGTCTACTCTGTTTTCTTCCAGTGGCGGAAATGAACTGGACGACTTAATTCTCAATGATTTATTCTATCATCTGCAAGGAGAGCTTGAAGGTAGACAGATTTCCCACATGCCATTCAAGGAGCTGTCACAATATCTGCTACAGTCAAATTTCTTGCAAACATATCAGCGCAAGCACCATGAGGACATTTTCCCTCAAACTGATGGTGTCTGCTTATATGACACTGACCGTCTGCAAGGGGACATGGCTATTGATTTGTGGGATCTTTCGGATTGGAAAGCATCTAAAGAGGTTGCAGAAATGCTGTTGCTCTCTTTGCAGAATGTGAATGTCATGGTGTCACTCACAACATCCAAGCTTTCAGCTTTAATAGCTTTGGCAACTACTCTCTCCATATCTGACCATGATAATGTGAGTTTTGCGGTCAGTTGCATTTGACTTCTTATGCAATCTTCTAAATTTGAGTTATTTAGGATTTTCAATTGTATGAACTTATTTCCTTAAAAAGCATCGGCAACAGTGTTATCTATGGTGATGCTGTGACCTCCATTTTTAGTTGCATGTCCAGTTTCTACGTACTGTCTTCTAGATTTAAGTCATTACCTTAGTGCATAACCTTTAAATCTTATAAGTCATTACATTGTGAAACTTTTTTGAATCGGGGTACCATGGTTGGTGAAGCTTTGTCATTGTTCAGATTATATATCAGAAGCATTATTGGTGTTTGATTTTTCAGATCGGCCTTATGAAGATTGTTCCTGCTTTCGTTTGTATTTCATTACACCCAGCTTCTCTAGCATAAAGTATGCATAGCTTGCAACTGTGGTTGCAACTATGATTACTTTGAATTGTTCATTGCGTTTTGTGTAGCACAGATAGGCATAGTAGTGTTGTAACCAAAACATTTTGAGAAGAGCGGCCCAAAAAGAATTGGACAAAAAGTTATTTATTTATGAGGTGTGGGGGTATGAAGATTAATAACTATCAAGCAAAATATATAGAGGATATACCCATCAATTCATAAATTTGAATATAACGAAATATTTATTCAAGTTCAATATCATAAAAGAGCATCTAATAGCTTGAAATGCTAGAAAGCATAAAACATGACACTAAACAGCCAAACCATTTTTTGATTAAGATTTGGTCACATAAAGGAATTCAAAGGGTTATTTCTTACAAGTTCTGTTCCATGAAGTGATCCAAATATTTTGTACTTACACTGCTTATCATCCTATTGACATTTAATGCAACTCAAATGGGCAGCCTAAAAGTTGGTGTTTGTGCTTCCTACATTGCATTTGAAGATGACAGAAAAATTAAGGCCTCATTGCCTCATAATTTGATCAATATGCCTAGTCATGGAAAGAAATATTTGTGTAACTACTTAAAAGAATTTTGTCACCTATTCGTTTATAATACATTTATTTTTCTTTTGAAAATTAGAAGCACTATAAGCACACAGTGAAGAATTCATTATGGGTCTTAGGACTAGCTAAAATCTGGTCACACATTGAATCATGGTCAGTAGGAAGTCTAGCAAGTGTAAGAACTAAAAAGAATGTCTACCTGTGCTCTTGTTGTTTTTCCACGTTCGTAGTGAATGGCATCAACGTTTCAAATTCCTCCATGACTGCCTGGACATGTCTGGAATAGGCAAAACAAGGGCATCAACTTGAAATCAATGGATTGCATAGGAGACTACATAATTGAGCATTAACCTTCTCCCATTGTTTTTTGGCTTTTGCATCTTCCTCACCAGCCTTTGTCTATTCATCTACCACACAAGCATTTTTCATTAAGTGGTCTTAGACACCTTGACCCTTGCACCACAACTCAACCGAGGAAGCCCAAGGTAAATAATTTGTGCTTCCCATTAATGGTTCTGAAGTGATCATAGGGATTGAACTTCTCATTCCTATATTCTTGGAGCCAAAAATATCAATCCCTAAAGACATATTGTGAAATTAGAATTTTGTAGCCAAAAATCTAGAGACATGTTGCCAAAATTTGAAAAAGATCGTTAGAATTTGATTAGAAAAAAAGGCAGGAGTCTCCGGAAAATTAGATCGGATTGCCAAATATTGGTTGGAATCAGGAAATAATTGTATGGGTTGCCTCAGATTGAAGTGTTGATCCTACTAGGAAAAGAAGAACTGTTGCAAAGTGGCCGGAACATAGCTCATGTACTGGTGCGTGGTCAGATCTTTGCCGGAAAAGTCGCATCTCTGATTGGCGTGTGAGATTTTTTTTTCACATGGGTCTGACTGGGTTTTTGTCGTCGGAGAGTGAGGGAGCTAGTGGTGGTGTTTGTTTTCACACAACACTAATGGAAATAGATGATGACACAAATCAGCCTTGACAGTGGCTGGAAATTGACACATATAGAGTTTTCTTCCTTGGAAGTTTCTCACCAATGCTCTGAATTCTGATACCATATGAGAAATATTGGATATGCATATTATTGAATTGTGTATCTACATTATTACACAAGACCCTATTTATAGACACTACAATACAATCTTTCACCAAGTAGCATATTATATACTATTACTATTCCTATTCTAACAAAAACCAATAACATTCCTAACCGAACAAACTAACTGATAAATGCTCCTACTTAAGGTCTTATGTTTTCTAGAAGTGTTTTATCTTAACTTATATGCCAATAGAAAATATAGAGAACTTTTAGTACTTTAATTTACATGGGTTTGATGCACTTGAGTCGAGGGTCTTTCGAAAACAGGGTCTCTGACTCCATAAGGTAATGGTAAGGTTTGCATTCGCTCTACCCTCCCCGACCCCACTTGGTGAGATTTTACTGGGTATGCTGTTGTTTGTATAATATTTATCTGAGAAGAACTTAAATAAAGCAACACCATAAGTGAGGATTCATGTAGCTGCACTCAACTTGTATTGAAGTGTAATTGTTGTATGTAAAAATGTAGCAACTGTAATTTTGTCCAAGAAAAGGGTAATTGTATATATTTGCTCTCTATGTTTGACATGGTTTCCTTGTTTATGCAGTCACTTGATAATGAGGTTAGAAGTGGCAGAAAAATTCCTGAAAAATCATTGTCATCTAGCATTGATAATATATGCCAGTCTCTCCACCGCACAATCGAGCTATTACCTCCTGTTTCTGATGCTAGTGAAGACATAGTTGATATTCTTGCAGCTCAAGCAGAGTTGCTTTTCCACTTTACCAGGTCACTGAGTACACATTTATCTTTATCTACATGCCTTCTGATATTAAAAACTTCAGGTTATGGCCTCAAGGTGTTGTGCAACTGTAGGCCATTGGTTACTGGTGTTTTTTTTCCAATGAAGATATTTTTGATGCTAGTTCTCTTTTCACTCAAATCAAGTTGGAGAGATTCTCGTCTTGGAGTACAAACAAAAATTGAGCATAATGAAGCCTTACCTGAGGCAGCTAATGTGAGCTTGGGGCTACTACCGCTGATTTGCAACTGTATTGAACTTACTGAACATTGCTCCCTCTCTGTGATTATTACCGATCAAATAATCAAAGGTTTTTCAACACCTGCTACTTGGTTCCCCATAATTCAAAAACATCTCCCAATGCAGCGTATTGTTCTTAAACTTCAAGATAAAAGCTCCTATTCAAACATTGGCATTATATTGAAGTTTCTTTTGACTATTGCACATGTGAAGGAAGGTGCTGAGATGCTTGTAAAAACTGGTTTCTTTGCATCGTTAAGTGTGTTGTTGGCTGACCTATCTAATGGTAGACCTCTCTCAGTAGTTGAGAGGGAGAGAAATCTGGCAAACACCTTTGAGAATAATGAAAGGGCTCAACCCATTTGGGGACTTAGCTTGGCTGTGGTTACAGCAATTATTAACTCTTTAGGAGAAAGTTCGATTTTCAATGTGGAACACGTGGTGACTTACTTCCTCTTGGAGAAGGCTGATCTAATTTCATATTATCTAAGTGCTCCGGATTTTCCACCAGATGATCATGATAAGAAAAGACTTCGGGCACTCAAACCACATACTTCATTGAGTGCTCTTAGAGAGATTGAAAATACAGTTATGTTAATCTGTGTTCTGGCAAAGCATAGGAATACCTGGTCAAGGGCTATGAAAGAAATGGAGTCACAGTTGAGGGAAAGATGCATCCGTTTATTGGCCTTTATTAGCTGCGGTACACCACGTCATGGGGAATCACCAGGAAGAGTTCCCCCCATCTTTTGTCATCCTACCCTTAGGGAGGAGTACGAGTGGCACAAAAAGCCATCATCTATCAGTAGCAAAAATGGCTGGTTTGCTTTTTCTGCTTATTGCTGCAGTCTAAATCCCAAATATTCATCTTTTTCGTCTAGAACTGCTACTGTGATCAAAGATCAACCAAATGAGCATGCTAACCTGACTTCGCAGACACACTTTTCAGATGCAATGTCTATTCAGATATACAGAATTACCTCTCTTCTCCTTAAGTTTTTGTGTCAACAAGCTGAAGATGCTGCTGCAAGGGCTGAAGAAGTGGGTTTTGTCGATCTTGCTCATTTTCCTGAGCTACCAATGCCTGATATCCTTCACTGCTTGCAGGTGAGACACATTTTTTGACTGCTTTATCTTCCTCTTTCCGTTCTTGATCTTTGGATGATTTATGCATTGAGCTTAAGTCCGTGTCAGTATTCTAATGTAGTTTGATGAACACAGCGGTTTGTATGTCCCTGACCTTATGGAGGCTTAAGATTGCAGGTTGACTTCCCAGGATTTTCTCAATCTAACCACCTGTCTTGTTTAAAGGGAAAATAAACAGAGCTAACAGAATGGATCAGTTTTACTTAATTGCTTCTGCAGTATTGAGCCTGTTGTCCTCAATATTTATGTGTCCCCCTGTTATAGTTTGTTAATTTTAACCTTTAATTTTTCTTTTGAGATTTTGGGCTACGTTAGTCACTTTTAATGGGGGCTCTTCCCTGAAACTCTTAAAGATGATCAATTTTTATTCTAAGGTGAATGTGAGGAATACAAGTTTTGTGCTGTAGGATGTAAAAAGGAGGGAACTGCACCTAGTTTCCAACTCTGCATTGGTCAGCATTATTTTAAATAAACTTCATGAGGATACTGCCATGTTGCCTTCCTAGAAGATATTTTGTAGCAGTCTTATGACACTCATGTTATGTTTCACCCTGGGGTTGTAGGATCAAGGAATATCTATTGTCACTGAATTGTGCGAAGCCAACAAGTTGAAGCAGGTTACTTCTGAAATACAAGGGGCCTGTATTTTGCTGTTGCAAATTACTGTTATGGCATTGTACCTGGAATTTTGTGTGATCCAAATCTGTGGAATGAAACCTGTCCATGGACATGTTGAGGACTTCTCCAAGGAATTTTATGCTCTGACAAAAGGTAGTGTAATTATATGATTCTTTCTGCATGGTGTTTGTTATTTTTGATGGTTTCAATCTGTTACACTGTTGATTCTTGCAGCTATGGAAGGACATGCATTTTTGAAAGAATCTATGAACTCCTTGAAGCAAATGGTGTCTTTTGTGTATCCTGAATTATTGCAGACAGAAGATGTAGTATGAAATTTAGGTTGTCTTTGAGCCCTTGGGTAGGTGAATCTCATAATATTGTTGATAATCAATTATGGTGGGAAGCTCTTTTTGCCTCTTCATGTGCATTTTCTTGCTTCATATTATGTGAATCCTTTTGTCCCAAAAATGGTTACTGGGGCAGGAAAGTTGGGGTATAGGCTGCGATTGTTGACAATGATGCAGGGGTTATGATTTCAGTTTGATATTTGAGAGGCTCAAACCAATGTATGGGAAAGGAAAGAGTGGAAGTATACCCCATCCTAGAGATAATTTTGTTAGGATACACTTGCTGAAGAAAATTTTGCAGAAAACGATAGTATATGTATATTGCTAAAATTCAAGTGTAATGTTGGCATATAGATCATAAGCACAGAGAAGAGGGGCTGCAGAAACCAGTCCAAGTATATCTTGACTTTGTATGGTTTGGTGTAGCTTCTATTGAATCTATATATTTATCTATATAATCCTAGAAATGAGGAAGATGACGTGACACTTTTCTTTGACCAAAGATTCTATTTATCTTTTTTTTTTCTTTAGTGATTCATTTCATCTAATTCATTCATTTTAGAAGTTAATAAAACGATATCAACAACCACTTCTTATAACTCCTAATAAAGGTTCCTTATGTCTATCATGATAATTCGTCTATTTGTTTCTTCTAAATTGGTGTGAGCAGAAAAGCTTGTCGGTTAAGTTTTGATGAAAAGCTCTACAATTAGAGAAGTGTTGAGACAATTGATAAATACTTAAAAACGATTCCTTTTTTTGATTGACCCACTTCCTCTGCTGAGTTCGCATTTAATGCATTTTGCTTATTTTATTTCTCAAACTTGTCTTTTGCATCATGATTCCGATTTGTGACAGCTATTTATTATTTTTAAATGTTTTTTTATAGGAAAATTATTGAAATTAATCCAGCAAAGTGCACTCATATTAGCTTCTGGAGCCGTTATTTATTTGTACCCACTGTTTAAGTCTGTTTGCAAGTTTACCCAATTCAAAAACAACTTTAAATATGTGAATAAAGTTGTTAAAATTTGTGTACAAATTTGCCAAACTTCAAAATATTTTTGTCTAAAGTGTTATTTTAAAGTTGGGATAATGCATAACTATCCCTTAAATTATGATTGAAATTCTTGCTGCACACCTAACTTAACTAGGTATTCTTACCCCATAAAATATTTTACGGAAAAGGGTCAAAATTACCCTCAAACTATTCGAAATAGAGCAAATATACCCTCCGCTTCATTTTTGGCTCAAAAATACCCTTGCCGTTAACATAAGAGACCACAAATACCCTCCAACTTAACAGCCCCGTTAACCTCATGACATAGCATCTGATGTGGAAAAAATAAGCCAAATGGTTCAACACGTAAGCGTCCTACGTGGAATAAAGATCCACATAACTGCCACCTAAGCTACCCATGTCCATTAACCTTTTACCCACCCCACTAAATGGACCGACCCATTCACATTCATAGTCTTCATCATCTCCAAAACTAAACGCAGATGCATCTGCTGCAACGGCTTTAATATCACTTGACCCGAGATTGGGAATAGCAGCTCTCTCAACTGTTTCACTCTTGATCTCGCTTGCGCCATTTTTGGGGTCGCTGTTTCTAAGAGAAAGTTGTTCAACATTATGAGTTAGATTGGCAATCTGCTCTTTTTGGCAGCCATAACCAACACCTGCAGCAGCCAGAATATCTCTATTCTTTAACCTTTAATTGTGAACGGGTCGGTCTATTTAATGGGATGGGTAAAGGGTTAATGGGCATGGGTAGCTTAGGTGGCAGTCGTGTGGATCTTTAGGTGTTGAGCCATGTGGCTTATTTTTTCCACATCAGATGCCACGTCATGAGGTTAATGGGGCTGTTAAGTTGGAGGGTATTTGTGGTCTCTTATGTTAACAGTAAGGATATTTTTGAGCCAAAAATGAAATGAAGGGTATATTTGCTCTATTTCGAATAGTTTGAGGATAGTTTTGACCCTTTTCCGAATATTTTAAAATGGAATAAGAACACCCCAAAAGTGGACATGGTAGAGAGAGAGAGTGCACACTCTCTTGAAAGTGAAGATCTAAAGAATTGAACATGTGTTCTTTTTTAATTGGTTTATTTACAATTAGTTAGTACACAATTTTTTTTACATATGTAATTATTTTTATTTCTTTCTTTGTAAAATATTTATTTTAATTTCTTCCTCACTTTAATCTTTATTTTTTTCTCTTTCATTAATTTCTTTTCTTTTAATTATTTTTAAAAAATTATGTGTATTTTTAAAAAAATAATAAACTAAAAATTTTCTTTAATTTTTAATGTTTTAATTTTTTTATGTTTTATTTAATTTTCTTCACTTATTTGATATCCTTCAAAATTTGCTTATTTTAAATACAATTTTGAATGTAGAGTTTGTATGCTAACTTTGCTTAAAGAGTTGCTTGGTAGGGTGTACACGAATATTATTGAATAAAGTGTATTAATAATGTTGTGACAAGTTATGTTGGCATTATTTTTTATCAACTATTTGATATGTTGTATGGGATAAGGCATAAGCATTATTTTTATCAACTATTTGATATGTTGTATGGGATAAGACACAAGTACCATCTCGAACTATATCCGAAGTTTCAGTGAAATACCTAGACTTAACTAGGGTCCTATAATCTTCTTAAACTCATTTATTTATATTTTTCGTGCTCTTTTTATACTGATGTGGAGTCAAGACCCAAGACTCAGTTTAATTAGTATGGTGACATGACACGCGCTGCCACACGTATAAATGTTTTTTTTAAATTTGTTTTAGAAAAAAGATCTTATTTTCTTTGTCTTGTCTAACACTTCGGAAGTGCCTGACTCAGTTAAAAGTGGAAAAGTGCAGAAAAGTTGCTGAAGTCTACAATTTTTTTCTTCCATCAGGGGTGTTCATGGCCCATGATAACACTCAAATTACTATAAAAACAACTAGAAGAATAAAAGACCGTTAACAATAAAAATACCCAACAAGAAAGTCGGGGTCGAATTCCACAAGGAGTGATATAATGCAAGGAATTCTATTAGGAGATTAAGCAAGCAAACAAATTCATTGTAGTAATAAGAACAAGGTGGATGATTCCACAAAATTTACAAAAAAGATTTTGGTACCAATTATCACAATTAATCTAAAATTAGGAATTCAAACAAGTAAGAGACGATCAAGGGGTGTGGTTGGTATAGATGTCAAATAGGGATACATGTGCATTCTCAATAATGCTTGACAAACTTGGATACGTTGGGTAATCTTCAATGACATTAATCTTCTTTCAATCTCAAAGCATCATATCATAGAATCTCATTTCGGTCTCATCTATGTGAATCACAACTCAACCAAATGTCTTACTAAAATCTCTTTTTCCGAATAGTTTTGGCAACTAGAATTGAACAACAATTTCTCTTTCGTGCAAACAATAGAAATCAAAGCTAAATTGCATGCATCAAGCTATTTACCCACTTCATTTGATCTTTTTTGAGCATCAATCGAAGATAAAAATTAGGATTAAGTTTGCAACCTTAACCCATAAGTTCTTGCTAAATAACTAAAATCTATGAATGAACACCAATAAAAGAGAGCAAAAGAAAAGACCCACGAAATTAAATCAACACCCAACCCCATAATCACACCCCTAGAATTGGGATTTTCCAAACATCATAAAAGGAAAAGAAAGTACACCCATATGTTTTGAGCCATTAGAGAGTTGGAATTAAACAATAATTTTCAACATCCACTTTGATTTGAACACTCAAATGTTAATTATAAGATTGTTCAAAAATACCAAAAATTAAGAATATTTCTCAAAGGGTAAAATACTAATTAAAATATCATCTAAATTGTTCTCTGAAAAATGATGAAAATTTTCATACATTCTCTCTCTCTCTCTCTCTCTCCCAAAAATTGGTCCAAAATTTCATGCGCGACCAGTTCGGCTACATTAGTTGGGCTCACCTAACACATATGGTTGTTGATTACCATTCTATTCGCCTATTAAGCTTTCATTTTACCTTAGCGATCTGATACATTCGGCGATAGAAGTGCTAGCTTTCCCAATAACTTCGGTGAATTGTTGTTTCAATTTTAGTTCGCAAACTTGCCTTGAATATTTTAAATTGTGAAACTTGTCACATTGGGTGAGGTCTTGCAAATTGGGCCATCCGCCATTTTGGTTAGGCGACCATTGATGCTTCACGTGATCAAGACTTTTCTTCCAATTCTAAGAGCGTACGATCATGAGTAGTAATATAACCCAATCGAATTGGTTGGGGTTGAGTCCCAAGGGAGTAGTTAACAATCGAGAATCAAATAGTAAAGTAAAACTAAGTTCTAATCAATCATAGCTATAACTATTAACGAATAAACACATACTAAATCTAATGGTGACATGAATGTCAATTATCAATGGAGGTTTTTGTATTGAACTAATTAACAAAAACAATAAAAATATAAAGATGCGAGATAGGGAGACGGGATTCTTGGGATGTGATAGGAATATGAGATAAAATAAACAATCGGGTAAATGTTATTGATAGTAAAT